>JAPKLW010001651.1:131903-168070 GCA_026898455.1 Plectranthus barbatus | reverse complement strand
AGTTTAATGGCAATTAATATTGCCCGTCGTAGACTCAATCCCTACACCTACCATACTGACAAAGAGAAGTCAATATGAGGGCTTTCCCGAACGACTAAGGAGAAGTCAGTTCAAGGGATTTCCATACTGATAAGGAGAAATCAGTATGAGGGAGTTTTCCATACTGACTATGGTTAGTCAGTATGGGGGTTTACCATACTAATCCTGGGAAGTCAGTATAAGGGCACAGTTGTACTGACTTTTAATAGTCAGTATTAGAGCCTCTACCTTTAAAGAATGAGCTTTTCGAAAGATATCGAAGCTCAGTCGGACTCAGACATTCATATGCCCAAGTCAGTACAAGGTTATCCAAAAACTAGGTTCCCTCAGACTGAGAAGAAGTCTGACATAAAGTTAGTGTAACATACACTGACACTGCAGAGCAGAAAGGATACCTAAGACATGGGCTACGATTGGACAATATAATCCATGAGTCTAACGTTCGGATTTATGTGTCTAACGGATAGAAATTCAAATTGCCATAGGTCTTACTCTATGTAAAGGTCTGCCCCTCCAACCTTAATAGGTTACCTGGACAGAATTCAAAATCTGATAAGTCTTGAGAAGACGAGGGCAAAAGTTCAGGCCATAACTCTGCCAAAACTCTCTGAGTTTCCGTGTTCTGTAACATGATACTTGAGTCTCCGACTCAAGTTCCCCACCGTGCTATCTTCTCCTAGCACGAGGCTGAAGCTTTAAGCTGATGCTCTTCTTGGTCACTATATCTTTCTGAGATATCTTCACTGGAGTCAGAGTCCTAGATTCTCACAGGCATATGCCAGCCATTTGTGTTCTAGGAAGAACCTCTAAACATCCAACCATTCTGGAAATAATTACTAAACATCCACCTACCAGGAAGGAGGCTGCGGGGTGCATCCCCACTTCAACCTGAAGACTGAATCTATAAGGAGTTCCTAGGCGAGTGCCACAGTTGACCGGAGGACAGAGGTGACACGGACTATGTATAGATCGTAAGGAGGCTTTCATTTAATAAGTGAATTATCCAGACCTTGGGTCTGAATAGTGGATGTAGGATATTAAAATCTGAACCACTATAAGTCTCTGTGTCTTGCTTTACTGCTTTCCTTATACTTGCTCTATTTTTCAGTTTCACAAACTGACTACTTGAGCCTTCAATACTTGTCCAAGTATTGAAGAATATAAACTGTGAAACCGACTTAAGACAGAACAGAGACTTAAGCTTAAACTGACTGCACACAAAACTAACTCTGCCCTATTTAAACAAACCAGTGCTTGTGTTATTTATTCTTCTGCTGCATACACAAAACCTTCCGCTACATATATTGCACTCTGATTTCGGGACCAACACCATGCATTACAGAATAAATTAAAATGGGTTCTCAACAGATCACAAAATACAGGGAAGGAATAAATATCAGAGGTTCAAGTAGTGAAGATTTACACATCGGAGATATGCATCTTCATATGCATATCTTTACACCTCTGCATTCCCATCATCGCTGCAAATCTGTGCATTTTAGAAATAATACCAAGGGTTGAGTACTTATGTACCGTGTGAGATAATACCCGAAAACATACATTTATACATATGAAAGCTATGCCACACATAGATAAGCCATAGGGTATTAAGAAAATATTTACCGTGTTTATCCAAAACATTTTCATCACACAGCATGTGATCGATGCTAAATTTGCATACAAATTATAGCAAAGGGCAAATAAATTTATAAGACAACCCAAGGGTTGGTCGATCCCACAGAGATAGTGCAACGATGGACAATCATATACTGAACATGGTTCTCAGAACTTTTCTTTGGGCAAATCAAATTTTAGGTTTTTGGTTTTTTTATCGATGCTAAATCTGCATACAAATTATAGCATAGGACAAATAAATTTATAATAAGCCTAAGGTTGTCGAACCCACAGGGATAGTGCAATGAAGGAAAATCATGTACTGGATATGGCTTTCAGATCTTTTGTTTGGGCAAATCAATTTTTAGGGTTTTGGGTTTTTCAAAATAATTAATTAAAGAGAGAAATTCAAATATTTAAAAGGCACAGATTCCAGGGAAATCTACCAATCTGATCAATATGCAAGAAACAAATATTCAAACCCATAAAAGATAATTTTGGTGGAAAATCTATTAATGTGGAATTAATTCCTTGGTCGGGCAATTAAAACCTAAATTACTAACTAGTGGTTATCTCCTCTCGGTCTCAAACACACCAATTAATCAATTTCAATAAAGATTAGATTTTTCCTACAATTGAATTCTTCTTGGTCGGACAGAAAATCAAAAGTATTAAACTCTCACTTCCTATTATCAATTTTCACCTCTCGGTCCTTCAATTAATAACTAAAACCTATTCCAATCTTCATCTCTCGATCCTTCAATTGAAAATAGATTTGAAATAAAATCAAAGAGTTTAAACCAATACAAGGGTTTGAATAAATAATTCTAAACAAGCATCACAGATGGAGAAACCCTAGAACCTGTTTAGGGTTCTAGCCTAACACATTAAAGATAAAAATTGCAGGGAAAAATAAAGATTGCATTAAAAAGTAAAGGTTCAACAAAAAGTAAAGAGGAATTCTAAAAAAAACAGAAAAATAAAGGTGTAAAAACTGTAAAGGGAAAAGTAGATAAAAACTAAAATAAGGTTTTCAAAACTAAAGGGGCTAATAATTCTGAGCTATTGAAGAGTTTATATAGTAGTAGGGTTGAGGCCTTGGATGCATATCTTCAAAAGGTATGATTTATTGCTTCCAAATTGATGTATATCTTGTTCCCCAAGCAATTCTCGCCCAAAATATGTGAAAATCTCGCCAAACAAGTCTGTCTCGGCCGAGATGGCCCTTGCCACGGCCGAGATGGAGAATTCGGCCCGGTCGAGATGGCTTTTATTTCGGTCGAAACAGAGACGTTTTCGCCACTTCCGACCCTTCTGCGCAGTCTCACGGTTTTAGCCATAACTTTCGCATCCGAACTCCGATTGATCCGATTCCAGTTGCGTTGGAAAGCTAACTCAAAGATATTTCAAATGCCATGCTCCATTAGCTCAGATTCTATCGGTGAAAGAAGTAGTGACTGTTTCTTTGAACATCTGCTGCTTTCGGTACGGGTTCTCCATTGGATTTGGCCTAAAACCTGCGAAATCTTACCATGGCAAGCATAATACCCTCTAATATGTACTCATACTCAGTTTATTCAGAAAACAAACTAAAATGCATAAAAGAAAAGAAAAAAAATGCGATAAGAGAGTAGAAAAACGAGCTTATCAAACCCCCCAAACTTAAACACTTGATTGTCCTCAATCAACAAAAGAAAGAATCAAAAGTTCAAGCAGAAGAGTAGTGCAATGCCTCACAAGATTCATCACATTCAAACTCGTAAATCCACTAGACATCAGCATTTTTGAAAGAATCAGAAAATCTGTAAACTATGGAAGACTCACATGGGAAGTGTTTCGCTCATTCACTCAAGTGTTTAGGATAATTATGAGATCACACACAAGTCATGCAAATCAAGTTCTACCATAGGCTTGCCAATATTCTAAATCTCCACTGTAAATATGTGCACACAAGTCTAAGATCAGAAAGGACTTTCAATAGGTTGTAATGTAGGCTTTTTAGTGAAAGGTAGGGAAATATATGGCCAAGTGACTCAAAATCAATTTTAGTGCATCCACTTCATCAATCTCAACTCACTATCTATTCATATCTACCCAACTCCTTAGATCTTCAATACAAACCATGGCTCTTTTATATCTTTCTTCTCTTTTTTTTTTTCTTTTTCTTTTTCACACATATCCTTTTATGCTCTTAAACAATTTTGAATATTCATTTGAGCTTATAAGGATTAACAAACACAACAACTATTTATTTTCTTTTTCTTCTTTTCTAGAGCCCAACCTTTTCTTTTGCTTTTACCCTTATAATAATATCTTATCCTTCTCAAACAAATCCCAACCCACTCTCATAGACAAGAGTTGATCTCTCTATTTATTTCCACTCATAGACAAAGAAAGAAAATATCATAGGCTCAAAAGGGCTGACTAGGGATAACATTTAATTAGGACAGTGTATGGGAAAATAGGCTAAACAAAGATGGCCTAAAATCACTTCCTAAACCTGTGCACACTAGCAGTCTTGAAAAAGAAACAAAGCAAGTTCTAGAGAAACTCAAAATTGCAGACACACTCACAATCGAATTTCAGGCTAAAAAACTCACACTTAGGACATTTTTTCTTCCACAGTAAACATCAAATCATCATCTATCTCATGCCAATGCAAGTATCAAAACAAGAAATCATGCGGTATTCACATTCATAGGCATACTCGACCACTATCACAATCAACCCAAACTAAAGTCAATCAATTCTCATCTCGCATTCTTGTTAGGGTTCAAACATGCTCAAATTCCCACAATCTCGCGTTTTATTCAAAAATTTTATTCATGCAGAAATTTAAACAAAGCAAATAAAAGATAGAAAAAGTTCCAAAACCCTTAAATCTTCATCCCCCCAAACTTATTCGAAAGTCAGAGAGAATAAGTTTGGAAATCAGATTCAGAATTGGAAACTGTACCTGATTGTTGGCCTCAGACACCAACTTTTTATCCTTCATCTTCAAACTCAGACCGGCGTGGATTTGTGTCTGCTGGCACTCCATCTTGGTCGTGGCAAACATCATCTCGGCCGGGATGGAGCCTTCTTGTCGACCTCCTTCTCGGTCGAAGTGTTCCACGTCTCGGGCTTCTGTCTTGGCAGTGGCAAGCTCTGCCTCTGCCGGGACAGACTTCGAAATATATATATATATATATTTTTTCAAAAGACCATAAAAGTGAAGTAACAGAATAACATAATATAACACGAAGTAAAATAAAGAAAATGAAAAACACAATGGGTTACCTCCCATTCAGTGCCTTATTTACCGTCGTGGCTCGACTCAGCTTCCAGCTCACCAAGGTGGTCGAGTCCAGACTCGTCGACCCCTCGAATCAATCATGAAGACCCGTCGGTTCTGAATGACGGTGGTGTACTCGGAAGGAGCCAGCTTAATTGCCAATTTCACTAACTCGTTTCCTCGTTCCCATCTGATGGCTTCTTCCTCTTCCTCTGGTGTCTCGTCGTCTTCTTCCTCTTCTTCTTCTTCTTCAGCAGTAGTGATCCGGTTGCACTCTCCTTTCCTCTTGTTCTTGTCGATGCAGAAGGTTACAGACTCTTCATTCGCTCTCAGTGTGATCTCCCCCTTCTTGCAATCGATCAGGACACCAGCTGTGTCGAGAAACTCTCTTCCCAGGATCATTGGGGTGTTGGCATCTTCCTTCATGTCATGGATGACAAAATCTGCAGGGAAGATTAAATGGCCAACACGTATAAGAACATCTTCTACGATACCTTTAGGCTTGGACACAGATCGGTCCGCTATCTGGAGGGTAATTGTAGTAGTCCTCGTCTCTCCAATTTCCAGCTTCTTGTAGATGGACCAGGGCATCAGGTTGATGCTTGCCCCGGTGTCACACATCACATTCTGAAATTCCTTGCCTCCAATCTCGATAGGTATCGAGAAGCATCCTGGGTCAGACCTCTTGATCGGGATCTGCTTCTGTAGGAGTAGGCTGCATTCCTCGTGGATCTTTACAGTTTCGTTTTCCACGAACTGCTTCTTCTCGCTCATCAGCCTCCTTAGGAATTTCATGTATCCCGGTATCTCCCTGAGAGCTTCAACAAGAGGTATATTAATGTTCACCTTTTTAAGATTTTCAACAAAATTATTGAATTTAGAATCTTCCCTCTTTTTCGCGAATCTCTGTGGGAAAGGCATGGGAGCAACTGGATCAACTCTTCTTTCTTCTTTCTCCCTTTCTTTCTTGCTCTGCTTTGCCTTCTATTTTGACCGGGATGCATCTATCTCGGCCATCCTGCTTCCCTCTGCCTCGATCGGGATGGGATCCATCTCGGTCAAAACAGAGCGGTCTTCCACGGGATTTTCCTCCTCTGCTTCACTCATTCCTTTTTCCGGGTAGCTCGGGCCTTCATACTCCCTCCCAGATCAAAGCGAGATGGCATTGACTGACTTCGCCTTTGCTGGATTTGTCTTCGTCATGCTCGGAAGTTGGCCCGGCTTGTGTTGACTTCCCAAAGTGGCGCCAATCTGACTCAATTGGGTGTCCATCATCTGCAGATGCTTCGTCATCAGTTGCATGTGATTGGCCATCCCTTTCACTTCATTATCCACCTTGCCGAATCTGTTGTCTGATCTCTTTAAGAATTTCTCGAGTGTTTCCTCTAGCACAGACTTCTTTTTCTCCACGATCTCTCCACCAGTACCTACATCAAAACTAGGGGGAGGGTGTTCTGCAGCAGTGGGGTTAGCATAAGAAAAACCAGGGTGAGATCGCCCATGGTTATAGTTATACCCCTGATTACCTCGGTAGTTATTGTGATAACCACCTCCAATATAGTTTACCTCCGAATTCGCAGCTCCAGATGAACTGCTAGCTCCTCGGTTGATGTAGTCAGCCTCCACCGAAACAATTGCCATGCTTGGCTCAGTAGGATTGGCAGCCACCTTTGTGGTCCCCAGCTTCTCAATTTCCTCTCGGAGCTTCTTCACATCCGCGACCACATCGAACTCCGGCTTGGCTTCCATTGCTTTGACTGGAATCTGTCTCTCAGTGGGCCATTGGTGGCTGTTCAGTGCCATGTCTGCTAGAAGCCACATACTCTCTGCTCCACTTTTCTTCATCAAGATCCCGCCAGCAGATGCATCCACCAATTCCTTCATGTGAGGGTTCAGACCTTCATAGAAGTGGCAAACCTGCATCTCGAGATCAATTCCATGTCCAGGACAGAGTCGCAGGAGTTCCTTGTACCTCTTCCAGGCTTCATGCAGGGATTCATCATACAGCTGCTTGAATGTGATGATGGCAGCTTTCCTTTTCAGCAAAATGCTCGGTGGGAAGTAGTTGGTGAGGAATGCTGCTCGCAGCTCCTCCCATGTCCCAATTTGGCTTTTATCAAGCCCAGCATACCAAGACCGCGCCTCGTCTTTGAGTGAGAACAAGAACAGTCTCATCCTGATGACGTCTTGGGGAACTCCATTCTGCTTTATCGTGTCGCACACCTCTATGAATTGGTTGAGGTGGGCATACGGATCCTCTACGGCTCCCCCCCCAAACTGGTTCTGCTGCACCATCTGTATCAGCCTGTGCGCAGCTCAAAATTGTTGGCGTTGATGCCAACCCTGAATCCTGCTTCCTCCTGCTGTGGTAAAAATTGGTCTAGAATAGACCTCTGTGGCACCATCACCTGCCTTTCATTCAGTTCCACCAATCTTGCGGCTTGTTCGGCTTGGGTAGCTTGGGCTGCAAGAAGTTGTGCCCTCAGTTGTTGCACCTCATTCACAAACTGCCTCTGCTCCTCTGGTGTCATGTTCTGCAGAGGGGCTTCTTGATTCGCTTCCATCTCGAAGTTCAGTCTTTTTCCTCTCTTTCTGATGTTTCTACAGGTTGCTTCGATTTCTGGTATGAATGGTTCAAGTGCCTTTCCTTTGTTCCGCGTGTTCATGCACCTGCACAGAAAACGAGGAAGAAATCAGTCTGTCCTGGCCGTTTTGGACTTTATCTCGGCCGGGATTGTGGTTTTCGTCTCGGCCGGTTTGTGACTCAACTCGGCCGGGATGGAGAATTCATCTCGACCGTGGTGGGACTCACCTCGGCCGAGACAGACGCGACTAAGAAAAACTCACGCGAATGGAAAACACAGCGACAGACCCCAAAACAAAGAAAAATAATACTTGCTCGAAAATAAAAAGAAAGAGTACAACCCAATCCAGAAGTTCTTCAAATTTCCAGTAATGAATCGCCGTCTGACTATCCCCGGCAACGGCGCCAATTTGATCGATGCTAAATCTGCATACAAATTATAGCATAGGACAAATAAATTTATAGTCAACCCAAGGGTTGGTCGATCCCACAGGGATAGTGCAACGAGGGAAATTCATGTACTGGATATGGTTTTCAGATCTTTTGTTTGGGCAAATCAAATTTTTGGGGTTTTGGGTTTTTCAAAACAAATAATTAAAGAGAGAAATTCAAATATTAAAAACACAGATTCCAGGGAAATCTACCAATCTGATCAACATGCAAGAAACAAATATTCAAACCCATAAAAGATAATTTTGGTGGAAAATCTATTAATGTGGAATTAATTCCTTGGTCGGGCAATTAAAACCTAAATTACTAATTAGTGATCTATCTCCTCTCGGTCTCAAAATACACCAATTAATCAATTTCAATAAAGATCTAGATTTTCCTACAATTGAATTCTTCTTGGTCGGACAGAAAATCAAAAGTATTAAACTCTCACTTCCTATTATCAATTTTCACCTCTCGGTCCTTCAATTAATAACAAAAACCTATTCCAATTTTCATCTCTCGATCCTTCAATTGAAAAAATAGATTTGAAATAAAATCAAAGAGTTTAAACCAATACAAGGGTTTTAATAAATAAATCTAAACAAGCATCACAGATGGAGAAACCCTAGAACCTGTTTAGGGTTCTAGCCTAACACATTAAAGATAAAAATTGCAGGGTAAAATAAAGATTGCATTAAAAAGTAAAGGTTCAACAAAAAGTAAAGAGGAATTCTAAAGAAAATAGAAAAATAAAGGTGTAAAAACTGTAAAGGGGAAATAAGATAAAAACTAAAAGAAGGTTTTCAAAACTAAAGGGGCTAATAATTCTGAGCTATTGAAGAGTTTATATAGTAGTAGGGTTGAGGCCTTGGATGCATATCTTCAAAAGGTATGATTTATTGCTTCCAAATTGATGTATATCATGTTCCCCAAGCAATTCTCGCCCAAAATATGTGAAAATCTCGCCAAATCTCGCCAAACAAGTCTGTCTCGGCCGAGATGGCCCTTGCCACGGCCGAGATGGAGAATTTGGCCCGGTCGAGATGGCTTTTATTTCGGTCAAAACAGAGACGTTTTCGCCACTTCCGACCCTTCTGCGCAGTCTCACAGTTTTGGCCATAACTTTCGAATCCGAACTCCGATTGATCCGATTCCAGTTGCGTTGGAAAGCTAACTCAAAGATCTTTCAAATGCCATGCTCCATTAGCTCTGATTCCATCGGTGGAAGAAGAAGTGACTGTTTCTTTGAACATCTGCTGCTTTCGGTACGGGTTCTCCATTGGATTTGGCCTAAAACCTGCGAAATCTTACCATGGCAAGCATAATACCCTCTAATATATACTCATGCTCAGTTTATTCAAGAAAACAAACTAAAATGCATAAAAGAAAAGAAAAACAATGCGATAAGAGAGTAGAAAAACGAGCTTATCAACATGCTACTTTTTACTTAGTTAAACTATCTGCAAATGATTATGTGACTGGGAGGTGGCCACCTACCACAGTCACGATGCTAGTCCGAGTAGGGCATGACCCATAACATGTCAGCATCATAGTGCACTAACCCTTGGTATCTCTTTCACTACCTGGATACGATCGATAAGACTTGCAATACGCAGAGTCAACATCTACGTTGAATACGCATGATGTTCTTCTCTAAGTGGGGTTCCTCAATAGAGAGGATAGATAGCAAACACAAAACAGTAAGCAGTGATAAAGCAGTTTAAAACAAAACATTTCATTTCATGCTTGATATGTTTTGAAAAGAAAACATCATTTTCATATTTTTAATTTGGCCCACTATATAGGGGTAAAAGAAAGCCCACCTTGAGTAGGTGCGGATACGTGTTTGGTTGTTCTAGCAATTGATCTTCTCCTTTCCCTTTCCTATTACATAAGGAATACAAATAAATCCTCAAGGGATAATAGATTATTTGAAATCTAACTCATTAAATAGTTCTAGACTCTTAATCAATCTTGGACTTTTCACGTTTGAGCCATCGGGTAAGGATATGGAAAAATGTCTTGGCAATTTAGTTTGACGGACAAGGTAGTCAAACGTTAATTTGATAGCTCGTGATTCGATATCAAGCCTTAATTCAAGAAGCATGAATAGTAGTTCAATTTGTTGGAACAAAACAAATGACTTCGTCAAGTGACTAAGTACTTTCAAGAGTTTAAGATTAAAAGATGTTTCATATTCATTATGCATCATTGTACATTGCTTGAGAGTATAAGAACTCATCAAGTTGTTTCAACGAAATAATCGAGGAGATTCTTGATCTCAGACAAAGATCGAATTAAGATTTCAAAGGTTGAGGTTTAACAAGTTTGGTTTAAACAATAAGCTTCAAAGGAAGTTTGAGTTACAAGAGTTTGGTTAAGCAAATCAAATCGATTTGAATTGAAAAGATTCTCGGAGAAGTTATGGAAGATAACATCTCATTGTCGATTGATACAAGGAATATCGATCGAAATTGGAATTCAATTGGTTGAAAGATGAATTTAGAGTTTAGATATGGTTGTATTAAATTATCAATCGAAAGGATATCAAAAGGTATGAATGATAAGTCGAATCGATCGAAGAATGAAAGTTGAAAATTTCAAATTATGCATCTGTATCGATCGACATAGGTGGTGTCGATCGATATGCACGTTTGACATACATGTGTGTGTCGACCAAAGCATGTGTCGACCGGTTTGGTTTGTGTCGGTCGACATGAAGAAATATCGATCGAATTCATGTGTATGTCGACCGACACCAAGTGTGTTGATCGAAATGGCTTGTTATATCAAGAATGTCGATCGAAATGAAGTGTGTCGAGCGATACAAAGGGTCGACAAAAAAATCTTAAGGAACAACATCTGTGTCGATCGACACAGAATGTGTCGATCGAAATTTTGGCTTTGTGTCGATCGACACAATCTGTGTCGATCGAAACAGAGGCTTGATGCATTCGGCAGGATTTTTGTGTTTTGGCTCAAACGGTTATCCGGACTCGTCCAATCGATTTCTAACAACATCAAATGGTTTCTAAACATATATAATGAGTCTAGACACGATTTAAGCAATCAAAACATGTTGGAATCGAGATTTAACCACAATATTACCATATTGGACAAATATACCAAAAATGCTCCAAAATCAATACAAATCGATTCCTAGGTCGATATATCGTTTTTAGGATCATAATATAACATGCTAAACATGCATACGTACTCATAAACTCAATATCAAGTCTAGATCATGACATTTATAAACTAGGGCATAAATCATAACATGCTTAAATCGATAAAATAGCTAGAGGGAGGTTCGATCTATACCTCTAGGACGTTCGTTGAGCTTTGGGGGCTTGATCGACCCTTGATTCCTTGATTTCTTATTTCGAAATACAAAAGAAAGGGATTCTAAGGTTGGAAATGGAAAGGAAACGAAGAGAGGATTCCGAAAAGGTATAGTTTTACCTTGAAAACACTTCGCCGGAGCTTCGTCGGAGCTCGCCGGAGTTCGCCGGAATTCTTGCCGGAAATTATTTGGAGTAATTTATGAGAGAAATTGAAAGTAAAACTTGAAGGGTAAGCCTTCTATTTATAGAAGGGAGGCGAGGGTAATTTCGGAATTACCGAAAGTCAAAAAGGTTAAAGTGGTTGTCATTCACTTGTCACATCTGTCACTTTAACATCACCTCACGTCAACTCCACATCTCCTCGCGTCATTGTACGGGAGACCATAATATTTCGTCTACTCGCGAATATTTATCGATCGATATTATCCTGATATGAAAATGTCGGGTCATCAATTATATTATCGATATTAATTATTAATTCAATATATATTTATTCTTCTTGAAATAGGATTGGAAATTAAATAAATGCTCAAAATAATAAATTTCCAATCAAATCGATCGCATAGCTTCGAATTGGATTCGATAACAAAATATAATTTCCGGAAATTTGATAATTACATTTAAAATTTACGAGGGGCGTTACACGCTGCGGCCCTGCCGCTGCTGTGCTACGACGATCCACACTCTGCACATGCTACTAAGACGAAGATCTAAGCAGCCTCAACGAGAAAGCGGGCCTTTGCCTGGAACCACGACGTAGAGATGATGGGACAAAGACGTACATGATGAGGAAAATGCCGTTGGTGGTGATGCAGAGGAGCCTCAATGCTAGAGAAAGTATGATAGAGATCTCTAAATGTCAACGAATGAAACTCTATGCAAACAAAAATTGAAACATATTTTGAGGATGATTTTGATTCTCATAAGAGAATGATTTTAAATCATAAGAGAGATTTTAGGAGGTAGTTATGGAAAGAATAAAAAAAGAATGTATTAATTACTATTAAACCCCTTGTGCAATTAATTAATTATTAAATTAAGTAATAAAATAAAATTCATCATTAAATCTTGACCATTTATATTTTAAAATTAAAGGCTCAGATTCATTCTCTTCTCCCATCTAAGGGAGACTTGTGATATGATTACACCTCTATATATAAGTATATATAAGGAAGGGATCAAATAACAATAAATCCTCCCATGAGAAAAAAGAATTAATATTATCCATTAGATCTAAATAAATGAATGGTTGATATGCAATCAAGGAACAACTACTACACAATCAAGCAACAAAATAATCAAGCAACAACTAAAGCACAATCAAGCAACGAGCAAAACACTATCAAACAATATTATAAACATATCAACCATTGATTTATTTAGATCCAATGGATAAGATTCATTCTTTTTTCTCATGGGGGAATTTATTCTTATTTGATCTCTTCCACATATATATATATATATGCGGATCGAGTAAGAAAATTCTTAACGTGAGAAAGTGAGAAAGATGCTTGATTGTGTTTATGACGTTGCTTAATTGTGTTCAGGTCGTTATTTGATTACAATATCGCTTGATTGTATTTAAGTTGTTGCTTGATTATTCTATTGCTTGATTGTGTTTTAGTCATTGCTTGTTTGCATATCAGCCATTGATTTTTTTAGATCTGATGGATATTATTCATTCTTTTTTCTAACAGTGAGAAAACTCTTAACTTGAGAAAGTGAGAAAGATGCTTGATTGCATTCACGACATTGCTTGATTGTATTCAGGTCGTTGCTTGATTATTTTGTTGCTTGATTGCATTTTAGTTGTTGCTTGATTCAATATCAATTATTGATTTTTTTAGATCTGATGAACATGATTCATTCTTTTTTCTCACATGAGGATTTTTTTTATATGATCCCTCCTCTATATATATATATATATATATATATATATATATATATATAAATAATAAGAATAACAATGACTTTTGAGTTGTTACTTTTTTGCCAAAAAAATCGTTGTTATTTTTTCGCCAAAAATCTTCATTATGTATGAGACTCAAACCTACATTACATATCATCATAATCTCAATACATCATATACTGAGAGACGATCTCATTATTTTTTATTGTGAGACGAACCTTAATACATCATTTCACTAAGATAAATATATTATTTCATTTTTTAATATATTATTTTTTAGCTGTATAAAATGATATTAGTTGCAATAAAAAAATACATTATTTGCATTAATAACAAATACATTATTTCAATGAACTAAAATACATCATCAGATTTATCTCACAATAAAAATAGTGAGACAGTTTTAATCTGAGAGTTCCTATAATAAAATATAAAAATTGCAGTGATGATGCATTACCATTATAATGATTTTTAAATATCACATCAACTTTGGAGTTAACGCATCATTCTTTGAAAACGCTTTCTCGGTTGGAGTCTTTGTTATGGTCCTAGCGAGTGTGGAAAAAAATATGGCATGACCAAGTCTTACAAATAAAATTGTGACTAATTAACAACTCAAATTAATTGTTTTGTCTCCTCTCATTATTATATATTGACTAGAAAATTCTTTCATTTGACTTTGATGTGTGGTTATTACACAATAAAAATCGAACAGCTAACAATTAAGTCCTTACAAAACAACAATTTTTTCAGAATTAGTCAAGGTTTGTCCAAAAGATGGAAGCTCGAAATCCACCCCACACTGCTTTGTTTCTGTTTCTATTTCTCATTTTCACTTTCAAATTGTGCCACTGTGTAGGAAAACCGAATGTTTTCTGCCCTGAAATAGAAAAACAATCACTTGTAAATTTCAAGAGATCTTTGAAAGATCCTGCTGATATGCTGTCTTCATGGGACAGTGAAGCTAACTGTTGCAAATGGAAGGGCGTTGTGTGCAACAACCTCACTGGCCATGTTCATCAACTCCGTCTTCAAAGAAATCCTTACGTCTTTCAAGGTTTGAGTGGCGAAATCAATCCAACTTTGCTCAATCTCAAACAATTGAGGTACCTTGACCTCAGCCTCAACAACTTCGGAGTATCAATCCCTTCTTTTATTGGATCGTTCACATACCTCGAGTATTTGAATTTATCTTTTGCTGGATTTCATGGAAGGATCCCTCATTCTCTTGGGAATCTTTCATATCTACACACTTTGGATTTGGCTGACTTTCCACATTTTAGCTGGATTCGAAACCAACTAGATGCTAATCGGCTTGAATGGTTGTCGGGGCTTTCTATGTTGGAGTATCTCAACCTGAACTCTGCTAACCTGAGCGGAGCAACCGACTGGACACAGGTGATCAACACTCTTCCATCTTTGCATGAGCTTCATTTTCAACACTGCAGTCTTGAATACATATCTTCTTTGAATGATGTGAACATTACTTCTCTAAGAGTCATTGATCTCTCACAAAATCACAACTTAAAATCTTCTGGAGCCCCGAGTTGGATGTTTCAACTCAAGAATCTTGTATATCTTGATTTAAGTTGGAACTTCTATGAAGGGCCGATTCCAAGCATTAGCAATGCAACCAAACTCAAGTATATTGATCTTTCTAGGAATAACTTCAATTCTAGTATTCCAGATTGGCTTTTCTTATGCACAGACCTCGAGTTTATTTCTTTGAGAGAAAACCGTCTAGGAGGTACAATCCCAAACGCCATAGGGAATCTATCATCTTTGAGCACACTTTATTTAAGCGGGAACCGACTTACTGGAAAAGTACCAAGAGAAGTTTTCAGCTTGTGCAAGCTAAAACGGTTGGACTTATTTTCCAATGAGTTGGAAGGAGAAATCCGTGACTCGTTTGGAAATATGTCAGAATGCTTTTTGGAAGCTTTGGAGTTTCTTTCTCTGGAAGGAAATCATTTTTCAGGTGAACTGACTGATTCTTTTGGAGAATTTAAGAGCCTTCGAACGCTTAGTCTCTCTCTAAACTCATTGTCTGGTGCAATTCCAATCAGCCTAGGAAAGGTATCTTCTTTGGAATCTTTATCCCTTGACAGCAACAAATTTACTGGAAATCTTCCTGTTAGTTTGGGCCAACTTTCTAATTTAAGCAGACTTTGGGTTGAATATAATATGTTAGAAGGGGTAGTGACCGAAGCCCACTTCTCCAAACTCACCAACTTAAAGCAATTTTTTGGCTCTGGAAATCGCTTGACTTTACAAGTAAGTGCAAACTGGACTCCACCCTTCAATGTTGGGGATCTTGAACTAAGGTCATGGGACTTATCTAATGCTGGAATTCTGTCATGGCTTCAGACGCAGAAGGATATTTCTTATCTTGATTTGTCTGATGCTGGAATCACAGGCAATATTCCTGGATGGATTTGGGATTTTCCGTTTGAATATTTGAATCTGTCTCATAACAATCTCCACGGCAATATTCCGTACATACTTAAAGCTGATTCTGCATATTTGAGTTCCAACAAATTCAGTGGTTTGCTGCCTTCAATAACAAACTCCACATGGGAGTTGGATTTGTCTGATAACAAATTCTCAGGAGATCTATCTCACTTTCTTTGTAACAGCTCTTTTGAAACTCACGAATTGGAGATTCTTCATTTGGGAGGAAATGAGTTGGGTGGAGAACTACCCGATTGTTGGATGCGATGGCCGTCCCTGAGATATTTGAACTTGGGTAATAACAAGATGTTCGGAAGCATCCCGAATTCATTTGAATATCTAGCAGATTTGGAGTCTTTGAATCTTTATGGGAACAAATTTTCAGGCCAAATGCCTTTAGTGATGCGTAATTGCACCCAACTGTTGAAGATCGACCTTTCTAATAACCATCTGGATGGCAGCATTCCAGCATGGATGGGGACGAGCCTACTCCGCTTGCAGTTTCTTATCTTACGCTCAAACAATTTCAGCGGTGAGATTTCTCCAACCATTTGCAATCTAAACTCTCTTCAAATTATGGATTTCTCAGACAACAAGCTCTCAGGCATTATCCCGAGCTGTGTTAATAACTTTACAGCAATGGCTACAGAGAGAAGTTTAGATTTCAGATCATCTTATTCGGGCAGTGGCGAGCTTATAGACAGTGCATTAATAGCCACAAAAGGAAATGAATATCAGTACGACACCATTCTTTTTCTAGTGACCAGCATTGATCTCTCGAGGAACAATCTGTGTGGAGAGATCCCAAAGGAGGTGACAAGTTTAGTGGAATTGAAATCATTAAACTTGTCCCAAAATCATTTGACAGGTTTGATTCCCAATCACATTGGAGACATGAAGCAGTTGGAGTCTCTTGATTTATCAAGAAACTTATTGTCTGGTCAAATTCCAAATAGCTTCACACATATGCCTTCTTTGAGTAATCTGGACCTGTCCTACAACAACTTAACAGGAAAAATACCAGAATGCACCCAACTTCGGGGCTTCGATGCTTCAAGATTTGTTGGGAACGATCTTTGTGGTCCCCCTTTAGCAAGAGACTGCGACAAAGATGCAGTCCCGGAAGATGCAGGAAGCGATGAATCTGCAGAGATAAAGTGGTTTTATGTGTTGTTGTAATCGGGATATGCAGTGGGAGTTTCGATTGTGTTTAGCATGTTGGTGTTGAAGAAGTCATGGAGGGAAGCGTATTTCGGGTGGTTACAATGCATGTGGGACAAGCTCTATGTGTTTGTGTATGTTAAATGGAGAAGACTTATCAGTGTCGTACCATCAAGCTCAACTTCGTGAGCTAATTAGTGTCCGACATGTTTTAAATATTTAAGGATTTGCTATAGTATGTTCGTATTTATGTTTTCATCAAACTCAACTCTAAATAGTTTCTTTAGTTGTTAGAGTTGTCTGCCTCTTCTCAAGTTCTAACGTATGCTTTGTATGAACTTTCCTTTACGTGTTTTCTTGGGTGCTTTGAGAGATTGTAATCAATATATAAAAATATTAAGTGGGTGTCTTTATTATTATTATTATTTGGTACTGAGTGTTATCCCAATTTCTTTCATATACAAAATGAGAAAAAGTGTATTTTGTCAAATTTATAGTAAGCTGGGTCGTTTTCGTTTATACTAAAGTTGTTCATCATTAGCAAGTATATGATAGTAATAGATACTTACGTCAAACTTGATAGGTCTAGGCGGACTATAAATTTAAGAAGCCTAAGCCTCACATACTAGATTTTTATAGAAATCCAAGTTTAATCTTTTTAGTGAAATAGGTCGGGTTTAAATTTTAAGTGAATTTTCAATATATAATTTAATTTGAAATATTACATATGCTTTATAATTTATATAAAATATTATTTACTGATGAAAACTTTATTTAATAAGTATATTTTTGAATTATATTTAATTTTAAATAATAAATATATTTAATAATTCATATAATATAATAGTAGTTAAAGGGATGTGATATGTTGGACTTAATAGATTAATATTTTGAAGCATAGATTTGAGAATGTTTAACTAAGCGCGCATTTTTTTTAGCGATAACTAAACCGACTTTTAGAATTTTGTCCATGCTGACCTCTTTTAACTAATAAATTTGGTCGAACCAAATCTATGGCTAAATTTGGTGGAGGTAGACATAGAGCAAAGATATCTACTAATACCACTAATAAAGAAGTTACAAGTAATAGAGAATTTTTAACTTCAAGATAATTTGCATTTGAGTCTTATTTGCTAACTTTTATGTCATTACATATATATTTACAATAAAATAATCACAAATTCAATAAAATTTGTATCATTTTTAGTTTAAAACTTTACATCATTACTAATTTATTTATGAACTGTTTTTTTACGAGATAATTTTATAAATTGAACTTCTATTTTTGTAGGCTTTGTAAGTATTTATCAACTTTTTTCTTGAATTTGTAGAAATTATTGAAAATACAATAAACTCATTAAATTTTATTTGAATTAAACTAAACATATTGAAGAATAATTAATAAAATATTTAAAACACATAATTCTTTTAACTATATTTTGATATTATGAAACATAACTGCATGCTTAATTCATGCAATGCGCTACCATAAAGTCAGTTGCTAATTAAATCACAATAGTTGTAAGAAAAATTGAATTTCGGTAATGCCTAAAGCAAATTGCATCACTTTTTGTCGAAGCAATAAATGTATTCCACAATGTTAGACCCTTAAATGCTCTCACAAATTTCTATTCCACATTTATATATATGTTAAAATAAGATGGAGAGGTATAATGATAAAATTTTAGTTGCAATAATAGTTTATTAATTGAAGTATTGAGTTTTCTATTAACTTGATTATATTTACTAAAAGAAAAAAGTAAATGTATTTTTATTGTATGAACATGATAAAAATATATTATAGATTTTATATTTTAGGTGTTATATGTAATATTTATTTTATGATTATGTAGTTTTAAAATCAAAATATTTTTTTAATTAAGATATTCTCAATATTTACATTAAAAATATATAATTTTATGATCATTAGTTTATGGAAGATTATCCCTAAAATAGAGCACAAAATCACACTAATAATAATATTTAAAAAATAAAAATTTTATTGTCCATAAAAATTTGTATATAAATTTTTTTGAAAATAAACAACCATTTTACTTAATTTATATATTAATGAATAATATATTATTTTATTATACATGTAATATTAGAATGTTTTAAAGTCAAATATGAAAATATGGTAAAAACAATAAATTTGTTATTTTAATTGATTAAATTAAAATGTTTTAGAATATAAAGTTGTACAGTAAAATGAAAGATGAGAAAAAAGTTGAATTATTTAGTCTTAAGATAAAATAAAATAATAGATTTTAAGAAGTTGAAGTATAATTTAAAATGAGAAAACAAATTACAATATAGCAAAAATAATTTTAAAAAGTGAAATATTACGATGTGAGACAACTGCTGCAAAAATATTAGTGTGTAACACTATATTGTAAAATAAAATAAAAATTAAAACTATTAGCACATCACATTTCAAAACCGAAATAAAATAAACAAAATTAATACATCACACTTCAATATATAAATATATCTATTGTTTCAAGGAACAAATAAAAGTAAGATTGATTATTATAGAGAAATAGAGGTTTGGAGAGTAAGCGTTTAATCGTCTACTAAAGAAAATCATAATCGAATGGAATGTAAAGTGATTTCGATTTGCTTGGTGTTTGGTCATTGTATAAAAATAATTGCAAAAAATTTAGTTGTTGATTCCCAAGTTAGGTTGTTGGTCTCTGTTCCGACTAAAAAATAATAAAGTAAAGTAACTATGTTTAATAAATATTATTGTGATATACCATACACAATAATAGATATGTTTCTTTTTATTGCAATGAAAAATTGAAGCGTATGTGAGTATGAGAATATTTATTTTAAAGTTAAACATATTATTTTGAGAATTTGCAATCAATGAAGGGATAAGGTGCATCAAAGAAATAGATTGACAGTCACGTAATATAAAGTGGAGTGAATAAAAAAATGAATTAAGTCGAAAGTATAAGAGTTGAAACATAACATTTATATTATAATAGTCAAAGGGGAAACATGACTTCGTACTAATAAACACAAATAGTGAAATTATTTTGACTTGAAAAGTTGAATTAAGAAACACAAAACTATATAATGCTAGTACGAATCAGTATAAGACATGTAATATTAAAGAACAAACAATATCTGTTAGGAATATTGCTAGATATATTAAACCCCTTCTGTTGTCAATGTTTCATGATTATACTTTTGTATGTTTTGGTGCATCAAAGCTCTAGCAACTCAGTATCGAGTCAAATGCAAAAGTCCTGTATAGGGAATGTATACTTGATAGAACTAGAAAAGAAGAAGAATCAAGAATGTTGAAGGAATCAACAGACTTGATGATTGCTGAAGACTTCGAAAGAAGACAACAAGGCTAGCAATACGGAGGAAACACTACAAGAATGCTGAAGAAGTAACTCCAGCAGAACTAGAGGATCTTAGCAAAACTGCTGAGATGCCAGCCGTATGCAAACAGCCAGCAAATGACCATCAGCAATCAAAAGAGATATTGGAGTCGTAAATCAGAAGGATCCAAATCACAAGGAAACCCGACAAATCAGAGAATAGAACAATCATCAGACACAAATGATGTTTCACATCTAAACAAGAAGACCCGTTCAGACAGAGACGAATACAAATAGAAGCTACGCCAATCAGAGACGAGGAGACTTGAAGAGTTCTGTCCACTGTAGAAAAAGAAAGAACGCAGATAAGCTAGCAATGCCTTTGAGTCTAACGGATAAGATTCAAACAGTCGTTTGAATCTTCACCTATAAGTAAGTGTCATCCAGACTTGATTCAAAGGTTCGCAAATTTCTACTTACAGAGATAACAAGAGAAGATCTAATCACTCTCTACACTACGCGAACACATCCGAGCTAGGACTTGATTGAAGCTTTCCCACAAGCTATCATATTTGTAGCTACCTGCGAAGTTAAGCTTCCAAGGTTATTTTAGGATTCTTTCTACTCTGGAAAGAATCTAGCAGTCAAGATTTCTCTGCAAGTGTGATTCTTACGGGCAACGCTAACATAAGGATAGGTTTTGGGAAGTACTATAAAACTCCGAACAATCGACGTCCAAGGATAAGGGAGGTTTGTCCTCACTCTACGGAGCGACAAAGGTGAAGATTGAAGACCGAGGTGCTTGAAGGTGCGCGCTGACCAGACGGATGAGCTGCTCAACGTTAGAGATCAGGCCTGACCTTGCACTCAATATTTTAGTGAATTTTCAGTCGGAGGACTGAAGAGTGGACGTAGAACAGTTGTTCAAACCACTATAAATCCTTGTGTCCCTACTGCTTTATTTCGCTATTTTGTGCATACATATATTTGAAACTCAACACATCAAATGTTGTAGTATAAACCGCAAGGTAACTTAACGAATATTTGAGCTAAATCACATTTGATAAACACTTGCTAATTTGAGACCTTAGCAAGATAAGTGCAAGATTGTATTAATACTTCCCTTGCATATACAACACTCTGATCGGGGATCAACAAGTGGTATCAGAGCGGTTGGTCTTTACAGACTAGCTGCTTCTGAGTCGATTAGGACCAGATCCAAATTTTTCTTGCATATATGTGTTTCTGTGTTTAGCTTAGGCATAAAGCAATGGCGAACAACGCGAAGTTTGCAAAGTTCGCTCCTGAAAGCTACTCCACCTAGAAAAAAAAGTCTTTGATCAAACTGATGAATATACATCCCGAGATCATGCAAGTGATCGAAAATGGACCAATCAAAATTCAAAAGGTAAAAACCAGAGTTAGAGAGGATGTAGCAAGACCAGACGTAATGGTGGATAAACCATATGAAGAATGGACTCAAGAAGATCGAGTTCATGGCCAACTGGATTACGTAGCCATGGATTTTACCCTAATGGTAGAAGCCTTGGAGTACAAGAATGCCAAAGAAATGTGGGATTTTCTCGGCACTCTAAGCACTGAGACGGACCAAATGAAGAGAAACAAGCTACAACAATGGGTAGATAGGTATGAATCTTTTCAATTGATTTCAGGCGAAACCATCAAGGATATGGAGGCCAGATTCAACACCATTGTAGCTGAATTAAAGAAGCTAGGAAGAATGTACGAGCTTCCTGACATGATGATGAAAGGTTCAAAGCCACAAGCTACCTCTTCAAGTGCATTAACATTTCTCGAGAACTGAGTTGTCTATGCATTCATGCATTTTAGGCATTTCCACTCATGGGGGATTGTTGGAAATTCGGGGGTTAATTAAATAAAATTTCCATGATAAATATTTAATTTTATCGTAATTAAATATTTTTTGTGGTATATACATTCTCAAATTCGAATTTTAGTGAGTGAGAAATTGAACCACAAGTTGACATATTATAGTGTACGAGATAATTAAACATGTGTTTAATGTCCCAAATTGATGTTTAATACAAGTTGAGGCTTGTATGTGTGTAACAATAAGTGTGCATTGGTTGTTAAGTCTGTCGGATGTTAAATAAACACAGAAATTAACATTTGGTTTGTGCATGCACACGTAGTTGACTCAGTCAACGCGGTAGTTACAATGCGTGGGGACAAGAATATTATGTGCTCGATAATTTGTGACATAAATTATAATTATCATAATAGTGGTGTCGGTCTTTTACCGACTTGATAATGATGTCGGTTTTGTAACCGACAAGACAATGATGATGTTGTAATGTCTTGATATTAAGTGACGAAATGTAACCATCACGAGCACTTAGTATTCGGTTTGTAACATCATTGTAATGCCCCTCGTAAATTTTAAATATATTTATTAAATTTCCGAAATTATATTTTGTTATCGAATTTAATTCGAAGCTATGCAATCGATTTAATTTCAAAATTTATTATTTTGGGCATTTATTCAATTGCCACTCTTATTTAAAGAGGAGTAATTAATTATTAATTAATAATTAACATCGATAATTTATTTGATGACCCGACATTTTCATATCGGGATATTATCGATCGATAAATATTCGCGGGTAGACAAAATATTATGATCTCCCATACAATGATGCGAAGAGATGTGGAGTTGATATGAAGAGATGTTAAAGTGACCGATGTGACAAGCGAATGACAACCACTTTAACCTTTTTAACTTTTGGTAATTCCGAAATTACCCTTCTCCCCTTCTATAAATAGAAGGCTTCATTTACAAGTTTTACTCTTCACACTCTCTCAAATTTTTACTCCAAGTTTTCCGGTGAGATTCCGGCGACCAACTCCGGCGAGCTCCGACGAAGCTCCGGCAAGGGATTTTCAAGGTAAAACTATACCTTTTCGGAATTCTCTCTTCGTTTCCTTTCCATTTATGACCTTCGATTTCCATTCCTTTTTGTTTTGAAGTGGGAAATCGAAAAACTAAGGGTTGATCAAGCTTACTACAGTCTAGAAACGTCAAGGAGGTATAAATCGAACCTCCCTCTAGCTATTTTATCGATTTAAACAAGTTATGATTTTTGCCCTAGTTGATAAATGTTATGATCTAGGCTTGATCTTGAGTTTATGAGTACGTATGCATGTTTAGCATGTTATATTATGAGCCTAGAAGTGATATATCGACCTAGGAATCGAGTTTTGGTAATTTTGAAGCATTTTTGGTATGTTTGCCCTATTTGGAAATATTGAGGTTTTATCTCAATTCCCAACATGTTTTGATGTTAAAATACATGTCTAGACTCATTATACTTGTTAGAAAATCATTTAGTGTTGTTAGAAATCGATTGGACGAGCCCGGATAACCGTTTGAGTCAAAACATGAAATTTTCGCCGGAAGGCATATAGCCTCTGTTTCGGCCGATTTGGCCTTCATCTCGGTCGACGCGGCCGTATCGGTTGACCAGAGGACCATATCGGTCAATATGTCTGACTCAGTCGACGTGGAAGCCACGTCGGTCGACACAGAACCCCTCGCTTGATTCTCTTTCCATTGACCATTCGTATCGATCGACATGCATCTCATCTCGGTCGATATACCCATATCAGTCGAGATGCATCTCATCTCGGTCGATATACCCATATCGGTCAAGATGCATCTTATTTCGGTCGATGCATCCACGTCTATCGAGATGCACTCCATCTCGGTCGACACAAGATGAAATCTCCAATTTTTGACTTTTCTTTCTTTGATCGATTCAACTTATCTTTGATATCATTCGACATCTCTTTTTATCAATCGATATTAATACCTATCCTTTTCTTTCTTACCCTCTTGAAACCTTTTATATCCCAACCAACTTCGATTGTTCGATTCGATTAATCATAACTTTATCATTCCTTGAAACAACTTGATGAGTTCTCATACTCTCAAGCAATGTACGATGATTCATAATGATTATGAAACTTCTTTCGATTTTAAACCCTTGAAAGTGCTTAGTCACTTTAAGAAGCCATTTGTTTTGTCCAATCAAATTGAACTACTATCCATGCTTCTTGAATTAATGCTCGATATTGAACCACGAGCTATTGAATTAACGTTTGACTATCTTGTTCGTCAGACAAGATTGTCAAATCATTCTTTCATATCCTTATCCGATGGCTCAAGGTTGGAAAAGTCCACGATTGATCAAGAGTCTAGAATTATTTTGATGTGTCAGATTATAGATAATCCATTATCCCTTGAGGATTTACCTGTATTCCTTATGTCATAGGAAAGGGCAAGAAAAAGATCAGTTACTAGATCGATCAATCGCGTAACCGCACCTACTCAAGGTGGGCTTTCTTTTACCCTTATATAGTGGGCAAAACTAAAAATATAAAAATGATGTTTTCTTTTCAAAGCATATCAAGCATGAAATGAAATGTTTTGTTTTAAACTGTTTTATCACTGCTTACTGTTTTGTGTTTGTTATCTACCCTCTCTGTTGGGGAACCCCACTTAGAGAAGAACATCATGCGTATTCAACGTAGATGTTGACTCTGCGTATTGCAAGTCTTATCGATCGTACCCAGGTAGTGAAAGAGATACCATGGGTTAGTGCACTATGATGCTGACATGTTAGGGGTCATGCCCTACTCGGACTAGCATCATGACTGTGGTAGGTGGCCACCTCCCAGTCACATAATTAATTACATATAGTTTAACTAAGTAAAAAGGAACATGCTCATTCATAAAATGTTTTGGTGCCATGGGAGGATTTCAAACTTAAAACCCCATGTGCAACCCGATTAAAAAGGCATGACAAACTTATATATGTATGTTTTCAGGCATGTGTTCACTAAGTACAATTTGTACTTAGCCCCTCGCATTATTTCTAAAATGCGCAGGTTAAAAGAAGCTTTTGGAGCAGAGTACGAGGCAACAGTCGAGTCGGAGGTGAAGACTCTTTTTGTAATAATTAGATGTTGAAGTATGTATCTTCATATACATACTTCATTGATAACTTGCCGCTGCTGAAACTTATTATCTTTTGTTAGCCTTTTGATGACATTTTAAAAACTCTGATATTTGGTTTACTCAAGAAATTACGATCCCTTCTTGAGGAGGCACCCCTTTTACTATCTTTTGCTTAACTTGGGATAAGTGTGATGATTTCTTCCTTATTTCCTTGAACTCTTCTTATTAATTGATATCCCAAGTGCAAGTCTCGTATCCGATGTGCCTCAATTCTCTCATTTATGTCTTGTTTATAAATCGGGGCGTGACAGTCATGACGTTAGTGACGAGAGACGTAACCGTCGACACCATAATTCTTGGTTTATAACCATTGATCGTATTCAATTATCGATCGTAACCCCCGAATGGACTTTTCTATTTATAGACATTTGTAGGTGCATTTCAAGGTTTACGAAATGTAGCATGTGTCCAAAGTGGATCGATTATAATCGAGAATAGCCACTCTATTGCAACTTTTTCACAAAACTTGCATTACTTTCATAAGCTTTTTGGCTTGCTCAGTTCTAACTCCGTTTAGTTTGTCGGAGCTTCTACAGTCGCGATACTGCCTCGTAGAAGACGAAACTGTTTTACCTTTGTGGACGAGCGCTGTCAAAATGAGCACTACGTTGGCGTTTTCGTCTTGCAGGAAGATGACTCCTCGACTCGGCTACATTTATTTAATTCATTCTCGCACTATTTTGTTCCACCC
Organism: Plectranthus barbatus; assembly: GCA_026898455.1. NCBI lineage: Eukaryota > Viridiplantae > Streptophyta > Magnoliopsida > Lamiales > Lamiaceae > Plectranthus > Plectranthus barbatus. Next base: position 142,177 of record JAPKLW010001651.1, on the reverse strand, counting down.
TTTTTGTTGCATTATTCCGTGTATAGAGTTGCATTAAGCAGTTGTAAATTGTTGCAGTATCTCTGTTTTCAGACTTCCAAAATTCCAACAAATTGATTTAATATTGTATGTTACATTATTGTGTAATTATAAGCTTTGCCTGATTAAAAGAAATACTTCTCATCATTTTAGTTTTTACAAAATATACTCTTCTAAAACACTTCAAACTAAATGAAATGAAAATAATTATGGAGTTTCATGTGTTTTTCATAGTCTAACTGGTATTATAAAATCAGAAATGAATCACTACAAAACATTATTACATGTTTTTATTGTTCAGCCCAAAATAAGAAGAAACAAAAACCACAAAACTATAAGAGTACTGGACATAGACATGGTTGCTTCAGCTTGGCGAAGTTGAAGCTGCTTGTTTTATGAGTCTTCTCCATTTTACATTCAAATACACATAAATCTTATCCCACATGCATTCTAACATTCCGAAATACGCATCTCTCCATGACTCCTTCAACACCAATACTGTGCATGCAGCTGAAAATCCCATTGCATATCCCAAACTTAGTAATATATACAACCACTGTATATTAGATTTATCATCACCTTCTTTCACCTCTCTCTCATGTCCATCACCACCACTGCTGCAGTTGTTCAATGGATGGCCGCAGAGATCATTACCAATGAAGCTGGAGGCGTCGAAGCTCTGGAGTTGGGTGCTTGCTGGAATTCTTCCCGTCAACTTATTGAAAGACAAGTTGAGATGGTCTAAAGAAGATAGAACCCTCAAGCTATTTGGAATTTGACCCGACAATGAGTTTTGTGATAAATCAAGAGATTCCAGCTGCTTCATAGCTCCAATGTTCTCTGGGATCGAACCGGTGAAGTTATTTTCTGACAGATTTAATGATCTCAATTCCACTAATCTCATCAACTCATTTGGGATCTCACCTGATAAATTGTTCCTTGAAAGATCTATACTGGTAACCAATGAGAGAATTGTGCTATACTCCAATTCAACTCCTTTGGTCACTATAGATGCACTCTCAGTTACAGGCGTCGGAGGGCCCAACATTTCTTGAGGTTCAATAAAGTCATTTAGCGCCCTTGTTGTAGCCGTTGCAGTGAAATTAGAGACGCACCTAGGTATTACCCCGGAAAGCTGATTATTTGAGAGGTCCAAGATTTGAAGATTTTGTAAAATACACATCTGTGGAGAAATGTCACCACTCAATTTATTTGAGCGCAGAATCAGAATCTTCAAGTTCACTAGGCTTGTGCCTATCCATGTTGGTATGTTACCATCAAGGTTGTTATGACTCAGATCAAGCTTTAGCAATCTTGTACTGTTAAAGTCCGTTAAAGGTATAGGGCCTGAAATTTTGTTGCCATAAAGACTCAAAGACAGCATGACATTCGAAAACCATATGGACTTTGGGATACTCCCAGACAAACTGTTATTACCTAGCTTCAGAAATTGGAGGTTAGGACATTTGTTCCAGCAATCTGGTAATTCTCCACTCAAACGATTTCCTTCTAAATCAAGAACTCGCAGTCTATAAGTTATATATGCTATGTCAGGTATACCCCCAGAGAAGAAGTTATGTGAGAGATCCAACTCCATGATATTTTCCCCTATTCGAGGCAATAAACCACTCAAATTGTTGGAACTCATGTACAAATTCCAAGGAATATCTATTATGTTAGGAAGCTCTCCATGGAGATTGTTGAGAGACACATTCAGAACGAATACATTCAAAAACCAAAGTGGAATACTACCTGAGATTCCAGCATTCGATATATCGAGTATCGTAATGTTTCTCTGTGCCTGAAGCCATGTAGGTATCCCAGAGCCTTTGCCCAAATTCCACGATCCAAGTTGAAGATTCTCAAGTTGGATGGGTGGAATCCAATTCTGGCCCACATCCAAAGTTAAGTGATTTCCAAAAGCAACAAAATTTACCAATTTGGAGAGATTGGCGAATTGGCTTTCAGTGACTATCCCTTGTAGCTTGTTGTTATCTATGTAAGAGTAAGCCAAATTCGAGAGTTGGCCAAAACTCTTTGGAATATTTCCAGTTAATTTGTTATCTTGTAGCTGTAATTCTTCCAAAGAGGAAATGTTTCCAATGCTAACTGGGATTGTACCTGACAATGAGTTGGATGCAAGACCTAGATATCTGAGATTCATAAATTGTCCAAATTGCTCTATTAGATGGCCAGAAAGCAGGTTTTCTGACAACGCAAGGACTTCCAGAGATTCTAAGAAGCAATCAGACATATTTCCAAAGGAATCTTGAATTTTTCCGTTCAATTTAGTCCCAGATAAGCCTAATGATTGGATTCTGCACAAGTTAGTGATTTCACTTGGTAATTTCCCAGAAAGCTGAGTGCCGCTCATATGAAGGATGTTAAGAGAGGTTAGATTTCCTATAGAGTAAGAAATCTCACCCTGTAGGAATGGATTATAACTCAGTCCAAGATACTCCAAGTCTCTACACAAGTAAAGTGACTCTGGAATAGATGAAGTAAAATTATTAAAAGATAAATCAAGATACTCAAGTTTGGTGGCATTGTTAAGAGGTGGAATTGGTCCTCTGAATGAGTTTCCACGTAGATCAAGATGAAAAAGATTGTTGAGTTGAAAAAGCCATCGGGGCCCGAGGGTTGATTGATCAGATAGATGAGAGAGATATGAGCCCTTACGAGAGAGATCGATAAAGGTTAGAGAGACACTAAGATTGACATCATTCACAGGAGACATGAAATCTAGACTGCAACCAGAGCAATTAAATTCCAGCAAAGAAGGGAGGGAGTTTATCACCTTCGCCCAGTTAGTTGCTCTGCTCAAGTTCATCCCATCCATGTTGAGATGCTCCAATTTAGGAAGCCCCAACAACCATTCTAGACTCTCTGCTTCCAACCAAAGATTTGCACCCAGATTAAAATAGTGTAGATTTGAAAGATTCCCAATATTGTAAGGAATGTTGCCCACAAATTTAGCAAAAGATAAATCTAAATGCTCTAGGTTTGTGAAGGACCCAATGAAAGAAGGGATAGCTTCTGCAGCAAAGTTGTTACCACTAAGGTCAAGATGAGTGAGAAAATGGAGATTGAGCAAAGATGGATTAATTTTACCACTCAATCCACACCTTTCCATATCCCAAAATGAGCAAAGAACATAGTGATAGCCGCCAAGATGGAGCTGCGTAACATGGCCAGTGGAGTTGTTGCAAACCACACCTTGCCACTTGCAACAATCAACCTCACCATTCCATGAAGAAAGGCGGTTGCCGTGGTCTTTCAAAGATTGCTTGAAGGTTAGGAGCGAATGTTTTTCAATATCTGGGCAGAGAAGGGTGTTGCTTAATACGAGGGTGGAGGATATGGACAAAATGATGAGAGATTGGAATAAAACTGCATGTATTGGCTTCAACACACTCATGGCTGCAAACTCTCGCAATTGAATTAAAAGTGATTTTGTTGGCAAAGAGATAACATATATATAGAGAGATAGTGTTGCAATCAGTCAATCAAATTCTAATCAATCCTAGAGGTTCAATTAATTGAATTATCGCTATAAATTTCGTATAAAAGAAGTTTTCTGATCTAGGACCACCCCTATTTGTAAGGATAGGTCATGCCAAATAAATTTTGGCCTATTGTTCTCTTCAAAGACTCAGTAAAATCATTTTTCCACACAAGGAAACGAGCTTTTAGTACCAATCAAGGACTCCACTCCATTATTGCATATAAAGGCAAGAACATACATTATCTAACTCTGTAAGGCTAAAATAAAATATAAAATCAGCTATAGAGAAAGTGAAAGGACATATTGTCGAGTTGTTTTGACATTGACTAGAAAGAACAAGAAACAATTTGAGGTGTTATATAGACCACTTGGAAGAATTGGTCCTGTGCCATATTTTTCCACAGTAGGAACAAAACATTGACTTTGAGTTGGATACAAATCATTTTATAGAATGACGCATTGTTTCCAAAGTCTGTAATATTTATGAATAATTACAATGGTATATATAGCATCATTATCCCCCGTTTTATATGTTTATTATTGTTGGCCGCCTTTAGATATTTGCTATGGTCGAGATTAAGATAATAAAAAACGAAATAGCCGAAAAATGATCAATATATCATTCTAATAATATTTTTAAATATCATAAGGCAGTACGTATCATTCCAATAATATTCTGACGGCCTTGAAATCACCGGGACGGATACATTACCTGGAATTTTGTTTTTCAACAATAGGGAATGAGGTTATTAAAGAGGTGCTGGAGGTTCTAAACAAGGGTACTTCTCGGATTGGAATAAGACGATTTTAACTCTGATCCAAAGGTGGATATATAATCTAAGATTCATGAAAGAACTTCGACCAATATAAGTTTATGCAATACTATTTATAAGTTAGTGTCTAAATCAAAGTGCTGGTCGTGAGGCTGAAAAAAGTTTTTTAAAAAATAGTTGACTGGATCAGAGTGTTTTTTTCCCAAGGAAGAGAAATTACTAATAATGTTATCGTTGGGTATAACTGTATGATTTATGAATTAGATATACGAACTAGAAAAGGGAAAAATAATAGGTACTTAGCGGCCGCTGCATGGGTCACATGCATTCTGTGTGAGTGAATTTTTTTATTACAATAAATGAAAGTAATCATTTTACTGAAATTAATTTATCATTTTCTGTTAAGAAATTATATTTTTTTTATTGAAAGCGTCATTTTAAATTAGAAAAACAAGAATTAATATTTTAATAATTATTAAAATTATTTATATTGATTAGTAAATAACCTTCAAAAGCAAAAGAAAACCAGCAAATGATATATAAAATTTTATACACTAAAAAGTGTTATTTTTCGATTATAAAAGTATTAATTACTTTATAATTAAGAAATAAAATTTATAATGATAGAGTGAAACAACCTAGCACTGCTACACAAGATAGATTGTGAAGGGAATTTATGCTAAACTGCTAACAATATAGTGGAGACTGAAGATAGATTTTGTTGATTTATTAAATGAGATTAAATATGCCTAATAATAGAAGGTATAAACTTGTGGGTGACCAAATTTTTCTGTGAGACAGGAAAATATGTATAAAATATATTATTAAATAAATGACATATTTTAGAATAGTAAATAGTAAAATATTAAATATATCATTTGTTATACTTGTTACAATGGGAAATAAGCTTTATCCAAAGGATAATTTGTATAAAGCGGTGCATTTATTTGATGAAAGTATTTATGTGATAAAGGAATTCAAGCTAAATATATGTAATGAAACAAATTGATGCATTAATTTTGAAGGTGGTCAATTTTAATATCAAAGAAATGAGTTTTAATCCATTGGTTAATTGCTTTGTCCAAGGGTTTTGGAATTTAGAATCTTAACCAACCCTTAATATTCAATTAGTCAAATTAATGGAAGGCTTGCATCATCAATACATCTATTTTGGGATCGGTCAACATCACTATGATTCTCTCCCAATTATATGTGTTAAGATCTCATTGGTTAATTCTATTTTGGTTGATATTTTATAATCTTATATATTATATAAGCCTTTGGTTAGGGTAGATATTCTCGTAAGTGATCTCTCGTGTCATTGGGTTGTTCAGTCTAAATTTCGGATTCACATACATTGCATTGAATTGATGGTTCAATAATAATATGGCATAATAGAAGGAGTAATATAGGTAGAGTTGTTTAATCTGTTCAAGGAAAATTCTATTATTAAAACGCGAGGCGTGTATATAAATATAATTAAGGGATCCAATAAGAATTAAATACATCAGAGTATGACTTTTTTTTTTTTTTCGCAGATATTATTAATTCTAAATTTTTAAATTTATAACTCAAAAAAAATTAAATATTATTCGACGAAATTTTAAGCATATCCTATGACAACCTAAATATGACATTGATAATCAATTATAAAATAAAGTTATAATAATATATAACGAAAACATTTTTAATATCTTTGGAGCATAAATTAACATGTTAATTTATAGTTGATGTAGTAATACCATATTAATAATAATTTACATTTAATTATTCTTAACATTTCTAAATTATTGCATCACTCATAAATATATTAATTCGTATTCATATTGGACATTTGAAGCATCCGCGTCACATATAATCCTACTTTATTCGGTTTAATCTTATGTATTCCATTTTCCCAAATCAAATTACCCCATTGCATAAGTCTAATAACTTATAACAAATACTCCCTCCGTCCCACTTCAATTGACACACTTACTAAATTGGGCGTCCCAACCAAATTGACACATTTCTAAAAATAGTAATTTTTTCACACTCAACAATAAAATATTAATCTCACTAACTCATTCTACACTCACAACTCTTAATTTCCGTACCGAAAAAAAACATCTCAATTGACAAGGGACGGAGAGAGTACAATTTAGGAGTTTTCATCTAAAAATTGTTGCATTAATATAAACATGGACTTTTATCTTTTGTAACGCCTCATGCTCTCCTTTCCAAATTTATGGGCGCGCTACAGTTACTTGGGTGGTTTAAACAGCGGAAGACTTGAACAAACAAGCAGAAATAATGGTTCACACCCAATGAGTTCAACAACAACACTTGAATAAGAATAGTTTGTAACGAGGAATGCAACCTCGTATATAAAGAGTACAAATAAATGACAATAACAAGTAGTTCGGTTCTCATTTGTTATCACAAACAGGGAAGGAAAATAAGTTCAGAGTTTCATACAGCAGAGAGTTACGCAGTGGAGATATGCATATGAAGATGCATATCTTAGGTTCAAGGATTCCTTCTCAGATAGTCATGTCCTCTACTCCTTCACATCCGCATCGCTGCTGTTAATCTGCGCATTTTAAAAATAATGCGAGGGGCTGAGTACTGAGGTAACCTGTGGAGACATGCCCGAAAACATCCATGTTTACATATGAATGTTATGCCACACACACAGATAACCCACAAGATTTTAGAAAATGTTTGACTGTGTTTATAAAAAATATTTTCATCACAGTGCATGTAGATTCACTCAAAATGAAATCAATATCTGTTTTACCATTTTGTAACTGGAAGTTCGCCCACTTCCAAGTTATGATGAACAGCTCGGAATGTGCGAACCACTCAATTCACTATCATCAATTAGTGCACTGGTCTCAGAACTCACCGCAATGAGACCCCGATCGATTTAAGACACGGCATGTGTTTCTCCTTATATTTCCGAAGGTACCAATACTCTATTGAGTGACCAAGTCTGAGCCTGGCTACAACAAATGATTAATGCCCTCAGGGAGTCTTGACTCAGGATTTCCATACGAATCCTAGTTCTGTCCTCATTAACCAAATCTCGCTAGTCAACAACGATTGACCAGAGGAACAGATATGAAATTAAAATAGTTTGGCATAGACAATCAGTTTAAAATAAAATATTTTCATGCATTTTGGAAAACTGAGCTCACAGCTCAAAAAGGCATTTTGTTTTTACTAAAAACAATCCCCACCTCTAAAGCTTATCGAAACATGGAAGTAGTACCAGGCGTGGTCGGCGTGGCTGAGTTTTCTCGCGAGGATGGCCCCCGTGGGGAGGAGCAGACCCCACCCCAGCACCACCAGAGTCCCATGAGTCCTCCTGTCCTTCAAAATGCTCGGACCTGAATCAACACCACTTGTAGTGTCTACTTTACCTGTCACATAACATCTCATACTTAACATTACTTCTTGTTTAATTGTGGATAAAAAACTAATATTTTAAATAGTTTGGGATAATTATCTAACCAACCGGTTGTGTTTTCGGCTAATCTTGTCGAGTTAGATTTTTCGGCTGAAAGATTTTGATCCTGACCCTAATTTTCAAAATAATAAATAATATTTAAAATATTATTCTCTCTTACAAAAAATTAAAATATACACAATCTTTATGTATTCATCAATTTAATTAATAAAAATGGTAAAAGGTTTAATTATATCTGAGATTATGCATGGTTTTTAAAATTTAAACCAAAGAATTCAAATGTATAAATAAATACTCAAACTATTTTGAAACTATATAAATAAGACAAACCATTATTTTTCAATCAGTACAAAGTTAAGTGCATATCGGTAGTCCAACTTGGCAAATTACTCATATCCAACAACTCCTCCATGTAATAATATAGTATTGGTAGTGAGCGTCAATTTTTAATTATTATGATCACATTTAATGTATCGCTACATCAGTCGTGAACATATTAACACGCACATACAATGAGATTAAAACGCTTCTATTAAATTAGCAGATACTTTTTTTATTTTAATGCATTTGATCAAAAAAATTAATATATACTTGACTTAAAAGTTTAGATATTTGTTAGTGGAGCCCGGGGCCGGTCATGATCATGTAACATGTGAAAAATGTTGCACACCATTACGCATTCAAAAGAATTCTACCAACTTGAAGGAGAAAGAAGATTCTAATATAAAATCAAATGTGGGATAATATAAAAGATACTGTAATTCTATAACTATTATATCAAAGAGATATAAAATATTGGGACAGGCTGTGGATTGAGTGTGATGGTACGTGAATGTATGGTCGGGCAGATGCATGATGATGAGCGAGAGAGAGTGAGTGCAAGAGAAAGGACAAGAATATGTACGAAAGGGGTAAACCTAATACATTATTTTAACGTATGAGAGATGTTTGCACGCTGTCCACTGTATAAACACGATTTCAAGTGGTTGTAAGAATCAATGTCTCTGGTAGTAGAATTAGTAGTGGATGATAGATACTGGATATGTGAGAAACAACACGATTTCTTTATAAATGGGGGAGTGTGAGCTAGTGTGACTAATTTATATTGTAAGCCAGCAACTACTCCGATGAATCAGAACGAGAAGTTACAGCAAGAAGATGGCGCAGAGATGGCTGATGCGCAGCGATTCATAAGTCTCGTTGGAGGCTTGATTTATCTAACACACACCCGACCTGATATTACATATTGTGTTGGGGTTATTTCCAGGCTTATGCAATGTCCTTCAAAGGACCATTTTGGAGCAGCGAAGCGAGTTTTGCGCTACATTGCTCGAACTGTAGAGTATAGTATTTGGTACTCAAAAGTTTCAGATTTCAAATTATACGTGTTCACAGACAACGACTGGGGAGTTCGTTGGATGATAGGCGGAGTGCTTCTGCAAATTTATTCACTCTCGGGTCCGGCGTTGTTACTTGGAGTTCGAAGAAACAAGCAACAATAGCTTTGTCATCTTCAGAAGCGGAATATGTCGCAGCAACTTCAGCAGCTTGACAAGCAATTTGGCTGCAAAGAATTCTAGTTGAACTTCAACATAAGTAAGAGGGAGCAACTGAGATATTCTGCGACAACAAATCAACAATCTCAAAGACAAAGAATCCGATGTTTTATAGCAGGACAAAACATATTGATACTCGTCTCTATTTCATTCGTGATTTAGTTGCAAGGAAAGAGATTACTCTAAAGTATTGTAGCACACACGAGCAATGGGCTGACGTATTGACGAAAGCTTTGTCGAAGGAGAAGTTTTGTTACTTTAGAACGTTGATAGGAATTAGCACATTTGAATCAAGAGGGATGTTGGAGAATGATTCAAATGAGTGTGTCTTTAATTCATATGTTGTTACAATTTCTTTTATTGGTATTTAGTGAGTTAAATGATGGTGTTAGTGATGGATTTATATACTGAAAGCATTATGATTGGTATATTATGTACAAGGTCGATTGGTTAATATACTGGGAATCATAAATGTTGTATGTTCATCTCCTGTCTGAATTAACAAACGTGTGTCGCAAACGCAATTATCCTCTAATCTCGTCGATAGGGAGATCATACGGTGTGTAGAAGATCACGGAAGATCGTATGGATCGTTTGACCTAGCGAGATATAAATAGTTATCACAGCTGAGACAGTTCCAGGATAAACTGTCGGTGTAGGCTGCAGCATACGCAGTAATAAGCATCTTATCTTGGATGGCTTGGTATGCTGGTGTGGGGCACACATTGATAAGGACCTAAGTCGAGATTGATTCTTTTATCTGACATTAAAAGAATCTAGATCTCTATGGCTTGACGAGATCCTAAGCCTAAATGAAGGTACAGAAGTATATGCAGATTGTGTATTACTTTGAGTTGCAGCGAAAGGCTCTAGTTGAGCTTGTATATATGTATCTTGGGTAATAGCAGTTTGTGTATGACTATTTGGTACTGGAACTAGGTAACCACATCTAGTATAGGATGGTGACATTC
>JAPKLW010001651.1:115242-131893 GCA_026898455.1 Plectranthus barbatus | reverse complement strand
CACATCCAGTATAGGATGGTGACATTCCCTGAACAGCTCAAAAGGTTCGTTATGCTAAGTCCTGCAGGCTGATTAAGTTCAAGCATAAGTAAAAAGGTTTGAGTGGATTGATTCAAGAATATAAGATGTTAATTAATTAAATAGCTTGTCAGAGCTTAAATTAATTAACGAATTTCTGTAACTTTAAATGTGGGGATATACCGAGCCCATGCAACCCGTACCTCAAAACGTGGTAGCAAATAGGTAGGACAGTATTGATTCGATGGTGGAATGAATCAATATTAATTAATTAATTATATTCTGGGTTGAATATGGGAATTAATTAATTAATAGGCTTATTTGCTATTTGCATTTTGGTCTCTGGTCTGGCCCATGAAACTCAAGCCCAATAGGAGTCCAATATTTTCCTATAAATAGGCCTCAGTTCCTCAGATCTCAACACACCACAAGATCATAAGTTGCACACAGCAAACCAGATTTTGGGAGCTATGGTGATCGACTAAGATCTGAGAACGAGGAGGAAATTCTGATTCTCAACCCGGGAATGGATCTGATAGAGAATCTTCACCAGATTTTCAGATCGAGTTGGGATACAGATCAAAAGATCAAATCAGGAGGATTTTTCTTCTTCTCTCTCTCCTTGTTTTTCGAAAATATTATTATTATTTTCATAGATTTATTTCCTCAATCTGTTAGGAATTAAATCTTTGTGCGTGGGAAGGATCAAAGGGAATCTCTGCGCACGCGTTCTTCAAGTTTCATCAATCCTGGTATTCCGCATAAACCTTTTTATGCATAATAATATAGGAGCATGCTAGGATTGTTCATAGGCATAGCAATTTATTTTTTATATTCCAATTAACTATCCTTGGCAAACGGACTTCGTGATTCAGTTCACGAATCCCTTCAGTTAGTGGGTATGGCAGTGGAGTCGTGGTCATTTATCTGGATTTATTATCATTAAACCTCATGTTTTATTGTGAGTCAATATAAGGCATATTAGATGTTTGTTTTATTGTCAATGAAAAATATATTGTCTCTATTTCTTCTCCACAAATTTGTATCTTCTCCAACATACTATGTGTTAGGACCTTGGGATACGGAGATGCATAGCTCTTATTGGATGCTGAGTCCACAGAATCCCTTTGTCATAGGTGTGAATTGTCGGCATTGGACTGGAGATGATGGAATGCCTGTGCTTCACCGTCGACTTCCATCACAGTCTCAGGTTTGGACGACAGGTGATGCCGAAGCAGATTAGTCTCCATCGATTATGGGCGAGCAAGAGTTAGGCACAAAGTCAGGTTTAGGGCCACAAATAGCATATGGGAGGAAATCGGAGCAGCTAACTAGGACAGGGTATGAGCTTACATATAGCTACACCGGGACCTAAGGAACCAGAGGTACACTCAAATGGGGTGTATGCTAATGCTTCTGAAGGTCATAGAAGAAGGGGGTCAACAAAACAAGTAATGGAACATCATGTTCCACTGACACAACAACCTCACGAACAAAGTTGCTCGGCAGGTTCGGATAGAGCTCAACCTCAAAGGTCACTACCCCATAGAGAAAGCAGGTCAGAGGGCACAAATGGTGACTTTATTTTGGCAAAAACTTGCGTTAGGCAGGCCTAAACGGTTTAGGCGGGTTTTATCCTACCCAAATGGGTTGACCCAACCCTAATAGGGTTTATTAATCCCAATTAGGGTATATTATATGGGTTTTGGCTTGGGTTAATGGATAAAACCCGCCTAAATCGTTTAGGCCTGCCTAACCCATGACCTTCCCCTTTATTTTTATTTTTTTTAAGAGTCGATGCATGCTGATGATATCGTAAATATACTTTATATATTTACCAAGACTCAATTTTTTGCTGTACAAATTAAAGTGTAGTATGCAAGTTCTAATTAAATAAGGATGATACGGCTGCCCTGGAGTTGTGTAACAAGTCTTTTCTGCCATTCCATTTAAGTACAAGACAACTCGACACAAGGTTCCTTTCTGCTGGGACTAAATAAAGAGTAGCTTATTGATTACATTTTGAGGCCATGTTAATTTTCTGATTGTTATATCTATATTTTTGTGTTTGTATTTGAGTTCACGATGCTTTCATTTATTTTTAAGACCTTTCAAAATGCAGATTTGAAAAATATGTGTTCAAATGATGGATACATTACAAAGTGTTCAGGATTCACTCAAGTAAGGTTGTTTAAGATGATCCTCGGGTTAGGGGCTCTATTGTGAAATACGGTATAGGTGACAGTTTAGGCTGCCTAGGTGCAACAATTAGGTGACAGTTTAGGCTTCTGAGTGTTGCCAGCAACCCTTTCTTCGCTTGCGGGGTGTTAGATATATTCGTATATCTTATAAATATATTTTAGATATTCTTGTATAATTTAGTATCTAGAATAAATTTAGCATCTATATATACATGTAATTTGTATTCTTTTCAGTGTGTGAAATAAAAGATTCAACATCTTTACAAGGTGGATCAAAGAAATTGATTTACAGTCACATAAAATAAAGTGGAGAGAATAAAAAAAATGAATTATGTCAAAAGTATAAGAACAAGAAACAAAATATTTATGTTATAATAGTGCAGATGAAACATTGATTCGTACTAAGAAACAAAAATAATGAAGTTATTTTGTATCAAACACAAAATAATATGATGTTGATACAAATTAATATGAGATATATACTATCGATGACCAAACAATACCATAAAAGACCAATATCGTTGAGAGAACTGTTTGGATGTCAACATTATTATTAATAGAGCACAATAGTTACTAGCAGTGTGATATCCTGATATGATCAAAGTTATTAAATAGCTGATAAGGGAGATCGAGTGTATAAATTTTTAATATTGTGAGAGCAATAAATCAATTTATATATCAAATAGTTTAAGGTCCAAATTTAATATGTATAAAGCATGAAACAATGCATGCAGTTAAATCTAATGATTTAACAAATAATCTTTATGATACATCAATTACGAAGACGAATAAAAAGAGAAGAAATTGGTTGAAAATTTATGTTTTTTCAACAATAGCATATTGACAGTTTTTCACTCAATAAAAAATAATGAAAATTTTTTAACATTAAAAATTATAAATTATGAAGTGAAACCTATCAAATAAAGAAAACAATATATAAGTCTCGATCTAGGAGAGTAAGAGGTTAATTGCTTTGTATATGATTAATTAGTCATATTTTTTAGTCACATCGAAACACCCGTTCTCCATTTTAATAATATATCAAATTAAAAAAACAAAATAATGCATTGTTCAAATTAAAAACAATTATTTAGACTTATAAAATAAAATTTATAAATTAATTAAATTATATATTAAATTAATTATTATAATATAAGCAATTAAAATCTCCACGCATCGTGTGGGTGCAATACTAATTGATATGTCTTTTGTTCCGAGCATATAATCAATTTTAGAAACATAACACGAAATGACCGAAATAAATACTCCCTCTGTCCCGTTGAAGTAGTCCCATTTTCCATTTTTGTTTGTCCCATAAATTAGTCTCATTTTCCTAAAATAGCAAACTTTTTCACACTAACTAATAAAATATTAATTCCACTACACTCACAACTCTTAATCTCCGTGCCGAAAAGAAAAGGGACTACTTATAAGGGACGGAGGGAGTAGTTAATAGTTTTGACTTTTGTTGGTCCCGGATATCAGGGTATACTTTGGCAGCGGAAAATACGTAAGTTCGTTTCTTGCACTCTGCTGGTTACACAGCTGACTGGGACCTTGTCAGCTGGTAAGTCAACTGGCAACTGAGTATTCAGCTGACTGGCAACTGGCTGGTCAGCTGATGACTCAGGACTTAGAAAATTTTAGAGTCGAGTTTGCACAGTTATAAACTGGTTTCAGTTATACTCCAGCACTTGTGTGCTGGGTTTTAAATACGAATGTAAGTACTGAAAGCAAGTAAATGGCAAGGATATTTATAGTGGTTCGATCAACTGATCTACGTCCACTCTCCAGTCGAAGCACTGGAAATTCACTAGAGTAATCCGGATACAAGATTATCCTACGATCTATCTCCAGCTGGTGAATGCCCCGTCCACCAGTCCACTGGATCAACCGCTCCCGGGTCTTGTCCTTCTTCAACTCTTGTCAGCTGGATGGAGTGCGAGCACGTCACTTTAACCTCCACCGGTACCACTGACGACGTGGGTGTTTAGTTCTCCCAAGAACGTATCTGAGTGCGGCAAAAGCCCGTAATAACTCAGGTGCTGGCTGGCACGAGAGCTGCTGTGAACTTCCTCAAAGAGAAAGATCACCAAAGAGATCTGAACTTACAAGCTGGAAGCTTGAAGTCTCGTGTTCGAAGGAATCGACACACGGAATCTGTAACTCACAAGCTGGAAGCTCGGAGTCTCGTGTTCGACGAATAATCGACACACGGAATAGCTTTAAGAAAAGCCTCGAAAGTATCTGCTAGATCTTGCTGGATAATTTCGGAGATAGCGAGAGGAAGGAGAGTCTGAATGTTGACGGTCCCGACGTATTTATAGACGCAGGAGCTCGATTCAAATCTCCTAGCCGTTTGGACACGTCCGGAAAAGGTCTCAGACCTAGGGTGTCCTTCTGCGGCGGCAGGTAGGCTTTTCCGGAAAGCGCCATGCCTTTGACCGCTTTATCTGACACAGATCTCTTTGTGTCAGAACGGCACTATTCGTCAGTAGGGAATCAAGAACTGGAGTCTTGAGCTGATTAGACTTTAAGTTAGCCGTCCTTAAAGTCCTTCTATGTCAGCACATTCCTCAGACGAATCTTCTCTTTGTCTCTATGTCTTCGGGAGAGCGAATCTTCAATTCTGATGATAACCTTCGACTGGCAGATCATGCTGGTGATCTTGTGCTGGCAGTCTCTGCTGGTGACTTTCCTTAGCACAATCAAGGTCTACCAATTCGTCTGATGTTATCTCTTGAAATCTCCCGTGACTGGTGGCTTCACCGCTGGTGAATAGTGTCAGCCAGAACACATATTCTGCTGGTGAATAGTAACCAGTCAATAGCTCTACTCCATGCTGATGAACAGTGTCAGCATGTCTTTGTCAGCCGCTTGCTGGTGAGACTTCTCTCAACTGGTAAGCACATCTCATGCTGGTGAACAGTAGCCAGCATGAGTCTTGATCAGCTGCGACTTACAACTCAAAAGACCTAAA
This sequence comes from Plectranthus barbatus, assembly GCA_026898455.1. Classification (NCBI taxonomy): domain Eukaryota; kingdom Viridiplantae; phylum Streptophyta; class Magnoliopsida; order Lamiales; family Lamiaceae; genus Plectranthus; species Plectranthus barbatus. The sequence continues at coordinate 126,694 of JAPKLW010001651.1, read as the reverse complement.
CAGGACTTTACATTTGAGACTAGAGCTATTCTAGAGACAAACTGACGCTGGTAGGACTTAGGTTTTGATCCACCAAAACTATAATCTATACAATTAGCTACTGGGGAAGGGAAACTTAGCCAAATTTCCCAACAACTTTTGATCGATTTATGCATTTTAATTTCTGATTTTCTCAATAGATATAAATGCTGAGTTTCTGATTTTATCAAATAAGATTTGGATGTATTTTATTTCCAGGTAAGTTCTGTTATAATTAATTAATTGGTAATTTAATTGTAATATTTTAATCTAATCAGTAATAATCAAATCAATATATATACCAATACTAATTGAAATAATATATTAATCAAATAGATATTAATAAGATCAATATATCAATACTAATTAATGAGTAAATCAAATCATAATAAATGTATTTGCATTTATTCGTTTAGTAATTTTAATATATATATTACTCTTGATTTGTAATTGTGATATCAAAAACTCTCATGATGTATTTCAGTAATGGTGTGTTTTATCCTACGTACCGTTATACAATTTATTTTACTTAATTAGGAGAACTGTTTTTGGAGTGTCGCAAATATATAATCTCAAGAAATCTTTTTCACCAATCAATTTTGTTGAAATTTGTCTTGACACAATACGATTGCCAACACAATCTGTTGATTTATATCAGTATTTAAAATATATATTTGAATCAAAATATGATGTTTCCTTAATTGGAGTCCGAATATTTGTCAAACTAAGATTCGCCCTCTGGTGGCCTAATTATATGCGATCGAGTATTAATTATCTCAAACTCTATTTACTTTTTTATTTTTTAATCTTGGATTACGAATGCCAACAATATCTATTTATTTAAAATAAAATATGATGTTTCCTAAATGGAGAATCATCCTCAACTGCCTCGCAACGCACACATGATATATATAATCTTATATATTCCCAACTCTAGCATTCTACTATTCTTGACGCCAAAATCCTGTGCAGAAATTAATTTAGTGGCATGGATCTCGATAGTGCTCGCACCTTCAAAATCGACATGAGGGGGGACTTCAGACCCGATGAGTGCAACTGCAAAGGGCCGACGATCAGCTTCTCTCTCTTCTTGGTAGTGGAAACCATTGACAATTGGATTCAACACCAGCAATGTTCCACAATCCCACATCTTGTTCGACATCGATCTCTCTCTCTTCACACAATGCGCGCCTTCGATGGCACCGATGAATTCTTGTCGCGAAACGACGTACGGGCGGCCGTCCGAGCCGCCATCCAGTACTGTGACTATGACGACCTCAGCGACGATGAACGCCGCGACTTGATTGACAGTGCATTGGAGAAAGCATGCAATATTTTCAAGAGCGGCCAAACCCTGCCTCATAGGTACGGCACTGTTGCACTTGATTGCATGGCTCGCCTCAATATCCAACGCGTTCACATAGTTGAGACCAAAAATCATGATTCATCATCTGATCATGGTGTCACTGACAGCTGCAGCATATGTTTGCAAGATCTCGGCGACGGCGGCGCATTGAGAATGCCGTGCTCGCATGTTTTTCACGGCGGTTGCATCGACAAATGGCTGCAGAGTAGCCACCGTTGCCCGCTCTGTCGCTACCAGATTACCCTCATGATAAACGATTAGATTAAGATACATCCATATCTACTTCAAATTTTATGGATTCATTTGGTTGTAGTAATTGCTATATTTGTTATAAATATATTTGTAAATTTTTAGAGGAATGAAATTCAAAATTGACGGTTTCTCTTTTCTAAATATTCTCTGCATAATTCATGTTCTATTTTCTGCAATCTAAGTCAAATATTGGATTCACGCATTCACAATACATTATCAACATCATGTTCTGATGAACTGAGATTTTGGATTGTTTGTCCCAAAAAAGTCGTATATATCTTTTTGTCTGGGTATCTCTTTATGTAAACTATACAATAGGTTTAGCTATCTAAATTGATAAATACTATTTTATCCCTCAGCGTTCTGCAGTGTGTATGTAAATTAATGTTAATAATATATTATTAAATTACTTTAATTGGATTATGTAATATGAACTCGATCAAATTTAGCTCAATTTTTTTTTAGTTGAACATGCGATCAAGCTTTGAATTAATTAATTGATCTGGATAAGAATCTTATTTGTCTTCTCCCATCTATCTCTACATCCAAGTCTCTCCACCATTTATTATTTCTCACATACGTACGCACTCACTTGGATTAATCTTATTTGTCTTTACCCATCTCCCTCCTTTTGTAAATTCATAAATTTATATATATATTCAATATTAATTAGTAATATTAATATCCCATTTTATTTATCTTTGTCTTTACTAATATTTATTTGTGTTTATCCATCTCCCATCTCTCTCTGCATCCAAATCTCTAATATTAATTACTTATGTTATAGGATATATAATTAAATTTATATATATTCAATATATTTAAAAAAAAATTATCTTCCAAGGGAAATTTTGTAGTACATATATATGTTCGTAGTACACTTATTTCATTTTTTATGTTATATACTCCCTCCGTCCTAGCATAATAATCTGTAACGCCCCTCGTAAATTTTAAATGTAATTATCAAATTTTCGAAAATTATATTTTGTTATCGAATCCAATTCGAAGTTATGTGATCATTTTAATTTTTGAGATTTACTATTTTGGCAATTATTTAATTATCATCCTTGTTTGAAGAGGAGTGATTAATTATTAATTAATATAATTGGCCTCGATAAATTTATTTGACGACCCGATATTTTGTATCGAGATAATATCAATCGATAAATATTCGCGGGTTGACGAAGTATTACGGTCTCCTGTGCAATGACGCGAAGAGATGTGGAGTTGATATGAAGAGATGTTAAAGTGATCGATGTGACAAGTAGGGGTGCTCATGAGCCGAGCCGAGCCGAGTACTGCCAGGCTCGAGCTCGAGCTCGACTCAATTTCTTAAGGCTCGTAACTCGAGCTCGGCTCGAGCGAGCTATATTTTTCAAGCTCGAGCTCGAGCTCGATGCAGTTTGTCGAACTCGAGCCGAGCTCACGAGCTCAACATGTACTTGAATATATTTTTCAAAAAATTTAAGATCTAGAACCGCTAGAAATGAAAATCTCTGATGAGGCATTTTTGGGCATTTTTGTATGATGATAGTTCTTGCTCAGCAGAGAAGACGTTGTTAGTCGTATTTGATTCTTGGTGGTGGAGATTCAGGGCCAAGGAGAGGTGTTGGCTGCTTTCCGTCGGTCAAGGAAGAATTGAATGGAGGTAGTAGGGTTGTTTCGCATTATTTGACGGCGGCTGTAAAGAAGTAAGAAACGACACCAAGAATTAAGAGATGAGAGATGAATTGAGAAATAAGAGAATCAGAGGTGAGAAATTCGGCAAACACCACAAATTTGATAGATGAGAGTGAATTGAGAAAAAAGTGAAAAGAGTTGCAGGCGGCGCTCAAAAGTAAAAGGAAAAAATTTAGGTTTTTTTCTTCCCTTCATTATATAGTTTGGGTATAAAATGTAAATAATAAGAATTTGAGGGATAAGAATATAAATATAAAATTAAGGGTTGAGCTCGTTTAGGCTCGCGAGCTTGTCGAGCTGAGTAAAACTGAGCTCGAGATCGAGCTCGACTGTTACTCGAGCGGCTCGAGCTCGAGCTCGACTCGATTAACTACGAGTCGAATTCGAGTTTTTTACGAGTCAATCTCGAGTAACTCGCGAGTTGGCTCGACTCATGAACACCCCTAGTGACAAGCGAATGACAACCACTTTTAGCTTTTTGACTTTCGGTAATTCCAAATTTACCCCTCACCTCCCTCTATAAATATAACTTCCCCTCTCACTAAACTCTCTAGAGTTTTTCAGGCGAGATTTTCGGCGAGCTCCGACGAAGCTCCGACAAAGAAATTTTAAGGTAAAACTATACCTTTTCGGATTCGTCTCATCGTTTCCCTTCCATTTCCAACCTTAGATTTCTATTCCTTTTTGTTTTGAAGTGGGAAATCGACAAACTAAGGGTTGATCAAGCTTACGACGGTCTAGAAACATCCAGGAGGTATAAATCGAACCTCCCTCTTGCTATTTTATCGTTTTAAGCATGTTATGATTTTTGCCCTAGTTGATAAATGTTATGATCTAGGCTTGATTTTGAGTTTATGAGTACGTATGCATGTTTAGCATGTTATATTATGAGCCTAGAAACAATATATCGACTTAGGAATCGAGTTGTGTTGATTTTGGAGTATTTTTGGTATATTTGCCCTATATTGAAATGTTGCGGTTAAATCTGGATTCCAACATGTTTTGATGGTTTAAATCATGTCTAGACTCATTATATATGTTTAAGAACCATTTGGTGTTGTTAGAAATCGATTGAACGAGCCCGGATAACCGTTTGAGCCAAAACACAAAAATTCCACCGAAGGCAATGCGCCTCTGTCTCGATCGACAGAGACTGTGTCGATCGACACAGAGCATGTTGATCGACACACTCCCTGACGATCGACACAGCTGACAATTCTAGATATTTTGGTGTCGATCATTCGTATCGATCGACACAAACAATGTCGGTCGACATCCTGTACCCCGATCGACACGACCTCGACATGACATCCATATCAAACGACACATTTGGTGTCGATCGACACACCTGTTCTCGATCGATGCTTCTTAACGTCGATCGACACAAACACCCACCCATCGACATGTGCCTCGGTCGACACACATACGTACCCAAAACGTCCATGTCGATCTACATCACCCATGTCGATCAACACAGACACAAAACATAAATTTTTCTAACTTCATTCTTCGATCGATTCGACTTATCATTCATATCTTTTGATATCCTTCCGATCGATCGATCAACACAACAATGTCTAAATTCTAAATTATTTCTTCGACTAATTGAATTCCAATTTCATTCGATATTCCTTGTATCGATCAACAAGAGATGTTATCTTCCATAACTTCTCCGAGAATCTTTTCAAATCAATTTGATTTGCTTGACCGAACTCTTGTAACTCGAACTTCCTTTGAAGCCTATCAAACTTGTTAAATCTTAACCTTTGAAATCTTAATTTGATCTTTATCTAAGATTAAGAAACTTCTCAATTATTTCGTTGAAACAACTTGAAGAGTTCTCATACTCTCAAGCAATGTACAATGATTCGTAATGAAACTTATTTCAATCTTAAACTCTTGAAAGGTCTTAGTCACTTGACGAAGTCATTTGTTTTATCAAACTGAATTATTATTCATGTTCCTCGAATTAATGCTCTATGTCGAACCATGAGCTATCGAAGTAACGTTTGACACCCTTGTTCGTCAAACTAAATTGTCAAGTCTTTCTTACATATCCTTATCCGATGGCTCAACTTGCGAAGTCCAAGATCGATTAAGAGTCTAGAACTATTTTGATGAGTTAGATTTCAAATGATCTATTATTTCTTGAGGATTTACTCGTATTCCTTATGTCATAGGAAAGGGGAAGGAGAAGATCAATTTCTAGGTCAACCAATCACCTAACCGCACCTACTCAAGGTGGGCTTTCTTTTACCCCTATACAGTGGCCAAATTGAAAATATGAAAATGATGTTTTCTTTTCAAAGCATATCAAGCATGAAATTAAATGTTTTGTTTTAAATTGCTTTGTCATTGCCTACTGTTTTGTGTTTGCTATCTGTCCTCTCAGTGAGTCTCAGTGGGGGAACCCCACTCAGAGAAGAACTTCAAATGTATCCAACGTGGATGTTGACTCTGCATTTTGCGAGTCTTATCGATCGTACCCAGGTAGTGAAAGAGATACCATGGGTTAGTGCACTATGATGCTGACATGTTAGGGGTAATGCCCTACTCGGACTAGCAACGTGACTGTGGTCGGTGGCCACCTCCCAATCACATCATCAATTGCAGATAGTTTAACTATGTAAAAAGGAGCATGCTCACTCATAAAATGTTTTGGTGCAATGGGAGGATTTCAAACTTAAAACCCCATGTGCGACCCGTTTGAAAAGGCATGAAAAACTTATATGTATGTATGTTTACGAGCATGTGTTCACTAAGTACAATTCGTACTTAGCCCCTTGCTTTATTTCTAAAATGCGCAGGTTAAAAGAAGCTTTTGGAGCAGAGTACGAGGCAGCAGTCCAAGTGGATCTGAAGATTCTTTTTGTAATAGTTAGATGTTGAAGTACGTATCTTTACATACATACTTCATTGATAACTTTCCGCTGCTGAAACTCTTTATCTTTTGTTAGTCTTTTGGTAACATACTAAAAACTTTGATATTTGATTCACTCAAGAAGCTACGATCCCTTCTTGAGGAGGCACCCCTTTACTATCATTTGCTTAACTTGGGATAAGTGTGATGATTTCTTTCTTATTTGCTTGAATTCTTCTTATCGATTGATATCCCAAGTGCAAGTCTCGTTCCCGATGTGCCTCAAATCTCTTATTTAAGTCTTGTTTATAAATCGGGGCGTGACAAAGTGGTATCAGAGCCAGGTTTGAAAATTTTTCTTTCGCTCTGAACCGAGGACTTCCGTGTTTCGAGGCCTCCACCTACTAAATAAATTGGAAAACTCCTTACCAGCTCCAGCTCCTGCACTCGTACTCGGTACCGCATCAATGATCACTGCTATTTCTAACAGATTAATTATAATAACAGCGGCAAATAAATTTGTAAACCCTAAGGTTATCGATCCAGGGGAATTGTGTGGGGAAACTATCCTATATACTAGCTATGATCCTAAGATTCATTGTTAGAGAGATCCAAAATCAGGGTTTTATAAAAGTAAAGAAAACAATGCAAAAAATTAAAGTAGTTTTGAAAGCAAATTTAAAGGAGCACAGATTCTAGGGAAGAACTCTTATTATGGATAACATGTAGGAATCAATTAATTTAACAGGTGGAATACTGCAACAATGCTATATTTCCTTGGTTGGCAAATATAACCTAGATTACTAATTAGTGACTATCTCCGATCGGTCTCAAAGTACACCAAATTAGTCAATCTGATAAGCAAATCAGTTCAATTCCTACATCTAGTACATCTGTTTGGATAGTGTAGATCGTATCATGTATTCCTATTCCCACTATTAATATTCACCTCTCGGTCCTTCTATCAATAGCTAGACATCTAAATTAATCGTCACCTCTCGGTCCTTGAATTAATCTAGAATTATAGAATAAACACAGGAATCATGAACCTAATTAATTAATCCTAACATGCATCCATAATAATATCAACCCCTAGAACCTGCTAGGGTTTCTAGCCACTTATCGCAGATAGAAATCCAAAAGAAAACATATTAAATTGAATAAAAGTAAAGAACTTACAAGAAAAATAAATGGTTTCGTGTTTCCCAAGTCTTCAAACTCTAAAAACTGAATACTATGATAATGCATACTGAAAAATCAAATTTAATAAGCTATTTATAGGGGTGGATATGTATCCTATCAATCTAGGGCTAAAGATATGAATAAATCCGAATTTAATCAGATTTCCGCTCCAGCAGACACATTCGCGTCGATCGTGGCTGATCCACGTCGATCGACGTGAGCCCCTGATCGGCGTCGATCGATGCCAGTTGGCGTCTGTCGGCGCAGCTTCTCGCCCCTCCTGCGCGGTCTCACGGTTTTGGCCATAACTTTCTCTCCCGAACTCCGATTGACCCGATTCCAGTTGCGTTGGAGAGCTAACTCAAAGAATCATTCATTGCCATGTGCCAATAGCTCGAATTCCTCTTGTGGAAGAAATCTTCACTGCTACTCTTACACGTCACTACTTCCGGAACGGATTTCTCGTGAACTTAGGCCTAAAACCATACAAAAATACCAAAATGCGCATAATACCACCTAATATAGACTCATGCATAGAATATATATATAAACTCAACAAAACTACATAAAATACTAGAAAATAATATAGATAAGCAAGTAAAATAATGAGCTTATCAAAACCCCCAAACTTGAACGTTTGATTGTCCTCAATCAATAGGCAAGAAAGAAATCAAAAGATCATGCGATTAAAGTGCAATGCCTCACAAGATTCATCACAGTCAAGAATAAAAAATCTACTCCACACAAGCAATTTGAAAGAGACAGAAAATTCATCAACAGCGGAAGAACTCACAGGAAGTGTATCGCTCAACGCTCAAGTGTTAAAGGAATAGATGAAAGCACTCAACAACATGTATGAAGAAATTTCTACCATAGGCTTGCAAATTTTCTAATATCTCCACTGCTAGAATGTGCACACAAGTCTAGAATCAAAAAGGACTTTCATAAGGTTGTAATGTAGGCTTTTGTGAGGGGTAGGAAAATATGGCCAAGTGACTAAAATCAATCAAGTTTTTACTTCCTCAATCAATCCAAACCACCATCTAAGTTCATTCACCCTTCTCCTCAAATATATCAACAAATACACAACCTCTTTTTTTTTTTCTAGCTCATTTTGAATATCTTATGCTCTTTACATAATTTTGTATTCTTTTCTTTTCAGAGAGCTTATGAGAATTCTAATTATTTCTTTGAGCTTCTTTTTTCACACATCTTTTCACCACTAATTTATATTTTCTTATCTCCATATCACAATCATTCCACCCACATACCACAACTCAAGACATGAGCGAAACCAATACTTCTTCTTAATCTCATAGACAAGGAAAGAAAAATTTTGTATAGGCTCAAAAGTGGCTAACTAGGGAAAATTCAATGTGAAGGGACAGTGTTTAGGGAATTGGGCTATTAAAGATAGCCTAAGATCATTTCCCAAACTTGTGCACACTATGCAGTCTCAACACAGAAAATAGGCAAGTTCTAGAGAAATAAAAACACACATGTGAATCTCACATCAAACGAAATAAAGGCTCAAAATTCTCACACAAGGGTTCAAAAATTTTCTTCCGCAGTCAATTTCAAATCAGCTCAATCATCATGCAAGCATAAGTATCAAATCAATCCTATCATGCGGTATTCTACATTCATAGGCATCTAACCACAATCACAATCAATTCAACTCAACCCTCAATCAATTCTAATCTCACAATCTCATTCGGGTTATTTCAAAACTCAAAAATTTTCCCCACAAAATAAAATTTTAAAATTTAAGGCAAAAATTAAAGACGGAAAGCAGAATAAAATTTTAAAATTTAAGGCAAAAATTAAAGACGGAAAGTAGAATAAATAAAAGATAGAATATTCCATCTCTTGTCCACATCCCCCCAAACTTATTTCCAACTCGAAGAGTGGAATAAGTTCGAAAATCAGACAAAAGAGGGAACGATACCTGGTTGTTGATCTCAGACATCAACTTTTTATCCCCCGGAGTCTTCGAATATTGTGTGGCGTGAAATAGTGGCTGTTGGCACTTCGCATCGATTGACTTGAAGCCTTCTTGTCGATCCCTTCGCGGATCGAAGTGTATCACGCTGGTTGCTCGGCGTCGATCGATGCTAGGCTGCGTCGATCGGCGTCGAGCTGATCTCCAATTTTTTTTCAATACTGCAAAACAACTATTAGCAAAGAAATAAAAGCAGAAGTTTGAAATAATAAAAATACGAAAATCAAAAAGAAAATACAGAAAATGTTGGGTTACCTCCCAACAAGTGCTTGATTTAACGTCGCAGCTCGACGATACCTCAAATCACTGCCAAGGAGGTCGGGTCCAGACTCGCCGACCTTTGGCATCCACCATGTAGACTTTCCGGTCTTTGATAATAGTGGTGAGCTCAGAAAAAGGTGGCGCAGTTGACACTGCCACCCTATCGTTTCCTCGCTCCCACTCAATGGCAGTTGCTTCAGCTTCTTCAGACTCATCCGCTTCTTCAGTAGTGGAGATTCGATTGCACTCCGCCTTCTTCTTGTTCTTGTCGATCACAAAGGTGATCCTCTTGTCATTCGCTCGGAGTGTGATCTCGCCGCCTCGACATTTAATGAGAGCAGCGCTAGTGTCGAGAAACTCACGCCCCAAGATCATGGGCATATTCTCGTCCTCCTTCATCTTGTGCACCTCGAAATCTGCAGGAAAAATGAGATGGCCCACACGAATGAGCACATCCTCTAGTATACCTTTCGGGCGGGACACAGACCGGTCCGCCATCTGCAGGGTGATCGTTGTGGGCCTCATCTCTCCGATGTTGAGACGTTTGTAGATGGAGTACGGCATCAGGTCGATACTGGCCCCAATATCACATAGTACTCTCTCGAATGTGTGTCCCCCAATCTCAACTGGAATAGAGAAGCATCCAGGATCGCTTCTCTTGATGGGCACCTGCTTTTGAAGTAGCAGGCTGCACTGCTCATGGATCTTCACCGTCTCATTCTCCACGAACTGCTTCTTTCCACTCATCAATTTTTGGAGGTATTTCATGTACCCTGGGATTTCCTTCAGTGCTTCGATCAGCGGGATGTTGATGCTGACCTTCTTCAGATTCTCCACAAATCTGGAGAACTTCTCGTCCTCTCTCTGCTTTGCGAACCGTTGTGGGAATGGTAAAGGAGGGAGCTGATCTTCAGACTGCTTCAACTTCGTACCTGGGACAGACTTTGGCATCGACCGATGTAGTGTAGCGTCGATCGATGGGCCTCTGTCTTCTGCGTCGATCGACATGGCAGGTCCGTCGATCGACGTGGATTCATCTCCTGTGCATTTTTGCTCCTTTTCACCTCCAGAATCGTCTACAGCCATCTCGGGACACTTGTAGCTCATCCCAGACCTCAGAGTAACGGCTTTGCAGTCTTTGTGGGCCTTTGGGTTCACCTCCGTTGTGCTCGAAAGCTGTCCAGGCTTGTGTTGGTTGCCGAGTGTGGTGGCAATCTGGCTCAATTGTGTGTCCATCATCTGAAGATGTTTCGTCATCAGCTGCATGTGGTTTGCCATTCCCTTCACCTCGGTTTCTACTTTCCCAAACTGGTTATCCGAGCTCTTGATGAATTTCTCGAGCGTCTCCTCTATCACGGATTTCTTCCTTTCCACGATCTCTCCTCCAGTACCTGCATCAAAACCAGGCGGAGGGTGTTCTGCAGCAGAAGGGTTAGCATAGGAAAAACCAGAGTGAGATTGCCCGTGGTTGTACTGATACCCTTGATTGCCTCGATTGTTATTGTGATAACCACCGCCAATGTAGTTCACTTCCGTACCGGCAGTTCCAGACGAACTGCTTGCACCCCTGTTGATGTAGTCAGCCTCCACGGGTACTATGGCCATGCTTGGCTCTGTGATAACTGTAGAATACAGCAGCAAATAAATTTATAATAACCCGAAGGCTAGTCGAACCCACAGGGATAGTACAACGACATCATCTCATGTACTGGACACAGTTTATCAATTCTTTGTTTGAGTGAACCAATTTTCAGAAAGAGGGTTTTGTTTTTCAAAATAGAAATTAACTTGGGAATAAAATTCAATAATAAAAAGCACAGATTCTAGGGAA
>JAPKLW010001651.1:29511-105245 GCA_026898455.1 Plectranthus barbatus | reverse complement strand
TTTTCGAATCCAAAGGTGTTGGATCTTCCATCTTCAGTGTTCAGTTTGCTTCCGCGTCGAGTCTGAGTCCTTTTTGTTCGAGTTCCTGGGCTGCGATCTAAACCTTCCTGGCGAGATTCGTATCATTACAGCCGCTTGACATTCCTGAGTGGAAATGGGATGCAATAGCTATGGATTTTGTAACTGGTCTACCTAAGTCCCAAAGAGGGAACACTGCCATTTGGGTAATGGTGGACCGCTTAACCAAAAGTGCACATTTTCTGCTGATTCAGATTTAGTATGGATCAGATAAGTTGGCCCAGCTCTATGTTAACGAAATCATACGACTGCATGGAGTGCCAACAACGATCACCTCCGACAGGGATGCGAAGTTCACTTCACAATTTTTGACGAGCTTACAGAAAGAGCTCGGAACTCGATTGAACTTCAGCACTGCTTTTCACCCTCAAACTGATGGTCAAACCGAGAGAACCATCCAAACTCTGGAGGATATGCTTAGAACAATCGTTCTAGACCAAGGGGTGAAATGGGAAGCTGTTCTACCACTGATCGAATTTGCATACAAAAACAGCTTTCAAGCCACCATTGGAATGGCCCCATATGAAGCACTTTATGGAAGAAAGTGCAGATCTCCCTTGTAATGGGATGAAGTTAGAGAACAGAAGGTTTTAGGACCTGACTCAGTTGCCGAGATGATAGAAATCGTTCGACAGATCCGTGCTAGAATCAAAGAAGCTCAAGATCGACAGAAGTCTTACGCTGACAAAAGACGAACTGAGTTGACCTTTGAGGTCGGAGATAAAGTATTTTTGAAGATATCGCCATCGAAGGGAATTATTCATTTTGGAGCTAGAGGTAAGCTTAGACCTCGATATATTGGCCCTTATGAGATTTTGGAAAGAATTGGAGCCGTAGCATATCGTTTGGCTTTGCCACCCAGTTTCGGGAATGTTCATAACATTTTTCACGTGTCGAAATTGCGAAAGTATATCTACGATCCAAGACACGTTATAAAACAAGATGAAGTTCAGCTCCAACCCGATTTGACATACGAAGAAGGACCCGAAGCGATCATGGATTTCAAAATGCAAGAGCTCCGCAACAAGAAGATCAACCTTGTCAAAGTCCTTTGGAAGCACCATGGCACTGAAGAAGCAACGTAGGAACTTGAAGACAAGATGAAGTAGAAGTATCCCGAGCTGTTCTTGTAATTCGTGAAATTTTGGGACGAATTTTTTTTGTAGTGGGGGAGGATGTAACGCCCCTCGTAAATTTTAAATATAATTATCGAATTTCTAAAAATTATATTTTTTTATCGAATCCAATTCGAAGTTATGCAATCATTTTAATTTTTGAGATTTACTATTTTGGCAATTATTTAATTATCATCCTTTTTGAAGAGGAGTGATTAATTATTAATTAATATAATTAGCCTCGATAAATTTATTTGACGACCCGATATTTTGTATCGAGATAATATCGATCGATAAATATTCACGGGTAGACGAAGTATTATGGTCTCCCATGCAATGACGCGTAGAGATGTGGAGTTTATGTGAAGAGATGTTAAAGTGACCGATCTGACAAGCGAATGACAACCACTTTTACCTTTTTGACTTTCGGTAATTCCAAAGTTACCCCTCACCTCCCTATATAAATATAACTTCCCCTCTCACTCCACCACTTTTACTCTCTCTCACTAAACTCTCTAGAGTTTTTCCGGCGAGCTCCGATGAAGCTCCGACGAAGAGATTTTAAGGTAAAACTATACCTTTTCGGAATCCTCTCTTTGTTTCCTTCCATTTCCAACCTTAGATTTCTATTCCTTTTTGTTTTGAAGTGGGAAATCGACAAACTAAGGGTTGATCAAGCTTACGACGGTCTAGAAACATCAAGGAGGTATAAATCGAACCTCCCTCTAGCTATTTTATCGATTTAAGCATGTTATGATTTTTGCCCTAGTAGATAAATGTTATGATCTAGGCTTGATTTTGAGTTTATGAGTACGTATGCATGTAAGCAACGTTTGACACCCTTGTTCGTCAAACTAAATTGTCAAGTCTTTCTTACATATCCTTATCCGATGGCTGAACTTGAGAAGTCCAAGATCGATTAAGAGTCTACAAATATTTTGATGAGTTAGATTTCAAATGATCTATTATTCTTTGAGGATTTACTCGTATTCCTTATGTCATAGGAAAGGGGAAGGAGAAGATCAATTTCTAGGTCAACCAATCACCTAACCGCACCTACTCAAGGTGGGCTTTCTTTTACCCCTATATAGTGGGCCAAATTAAAAATATGAAAATGATGTTTTCTTTTCAAAGCATATCAAGCATGAAATGAAATATTTTGTTTTAAATTGCTTTGTCATTGCCTACTGTTTTGTGTTTGCTATCTGTCCTCTCAGTGGGGGAACCCCACTCAGGGAAGAACATCAAACGTATTCAATGTGGATGTTGACTCTGCGTTTTGCGAGTCTTATCGATCGTACCCAGGTAGTGAAAGAGATACCATGGATTAGTGCACTATGATGCTGACATGTTATGGGTCATGCCCTACTCGGACTAGCATCATGACTGTGGTAGGTGGCCACCTCCCAGTTACATCATCAATTCCAGATAGTTTAACTAAGTAAAAAAGAGCATGCACACTCATAAAATGTTTTGGTGCAATGGGAGGATTTCAAACATAAAACCTCATGTGCGACCCGATTGAAAAGGCATGACAAACTTGGGATCCCTTCTTGATTCACTCAAGAAGCTACGATCCCTTCTTGAGGAGGCACCCCTTTACTATCATTTGCTTAACTTGGGATAAGTGTGATGATTTCTTTCTTATTTGCTTGAATTCTTCTTATCGATTGATATCCCAAGTGCATGTCTCGTTCTCGATGTGCCTCAAATCTCTTATTTAAGTCTTGTTTATAAATCAGGGCGTGACATAATCTCAGTCACATTCGACACAATAACCAAAAAGTGTGATTGTAAAATGAGTTGAGTGGAGTTAATATTTTATTGTTAAGTGTTAAAAAGTTACTTTTTTTAGAATTAAGATTAATGAGTTAGGATTGACAAAAAAAAAGCCAATTGAGACAATTAAGTTCGAACGGAGAGAATATTTCATAATATTAGAACTCAACTGGTCAAAATTCTAGAATCAATTTTGAATTTTGAAACTATGAAGTATTTGTGAAAGCACCTCTAATTCACCCATCTCACATGAAATTGTGTAAATCTTGATAATAAAGAATAAATTCATCTGACTTCAAATTATTTGGATATTTTTGTTATAAATATATTATTAGGCCATTCATTTTTGAAGCCCATTAACATATCATTTATGTATAATGTGTAAGTATTGTAAATCTGTGAATTTATTTTTTAGAGGAATGAAACTTGATGATTCTTTACTAAGTATTGTTGTATTTCTATTTTCTGCAATCTATGGCAAAAATCGGATTCACACATTCACAACACATTATCAACATGGATGTTCTGATCAACTGTGATTTTGTATTGTTTATCCGGAAAATGGTGTATTGTATACAAGGTATTTTTTTTATATGTAAACTATATATGATGGGTCAGCTATCTGAATTGATAAATATTATGAATGAATAAAACTAGAAAATTTATTGTATTATGCGATATAGTTTATGATAGTAGAATTGAGAATTCAAACACATCACAATCTTTGTATATTCATTAATTCTATTATTAAAAATATATTATTTTGTAATTTTATTAATATGTGAATATGTTCACTTCATGATTAACTAGTATTTCTGTACGAAAGAATTATATTTTGAGTTTGATAAAAATGATATAAGTGGATTTGGAAATCAATAAAATAAATATATGTAACCGAGCGTAGAATTTCACATGAGGTATGTGGATGATTCAATTCATTATTGTAAACATGAATCTTGCGGGCTATGTTAATAAAAGTATGATAAGGCTCAATTGATAGATATAATCTCACACATGGATACATATGTTATTTGTTGGGCTTAAGTTATTATGTGAGGCTAGCCATTTTCAACTTAGTAAATGGCTCATTAGTCATATATTGAGCAGTCAAACTCGTCCCTTTCTCCCCTTCGACCACCCTCTCTCTCTCTCCCTCATTATTCATCTTCTTCCCAAACACAAAACACCATTGGAGAACCTTCAAAGTTGCAGCACCTACCAACCACCAAAACCCTCCCCAAACTTGCCCAAACCACTTCAATTTTAGCATAAACTTATCCTTTCATTATCCTCTACACAAACATGTCAAAAGCCCTTTCATTCCTCCAACTAGAAATAGGAGAAGAAAACCTGATCTTGGAAGATCTAGCTAGAGGCTACAAGAAGAGCTCCATTTTCAATTTTAGTGTGTTGGTGATTGTGAGAAAAGAGCATCAACTAGTGGAACCAAATGATCCTACCACTTCACAACTACAAGGTGGACATTACCTTATGTATAAAAAACTGAAATTGTGTTTTATCAAATGTTTTCAAAACCAAATGATAAAATGCTTTTGCTTTTGAATGCGGTGCACTATATAAATATTTTTGCACATTTGAAATTATTGTTGGTGGTTGTGAATGATTATCTAGGCTTGGATTGAATTTACTCTCCCTTGTTTCGTGATTGATATTGGAAATATGTTCGATTGGGAACTAGTTTCTCCATGTGGTTAAATATAATAAGACTAATGCATTAATACCGGAGGACAAGATCCCCTACTCCTTCTCAATTAGGTTCTTCTTCACTAAAGACTCCAATCGATCCATTTTGTGCTGCCACTCTTGTCATCTCTCCTTTGGCTTCATCAACCTTTTTTAGAATCGACGAATGAAACATATCAAACAAAGAGTGAGCCTCTCGTCTGTATTGCGCTCTCTAACACGATCAGGATCTTCCAATTCAGATAATACAAGAATTAATGTGCCAATGTTGTAGACAGACGATGTAATTATAGTCGGCCTATCATTGGGGCAAATATTGATGGAATTATATACTGAAAGCATTATGATTGGTATATTATGTACAAGGTTGATTGGTTAATATACTGGGAATCATAAACGTTGTATAATCATCTCCTGTTTGAATGAACAAACATGTGTCGCAAACGATTTTATCATCTTGTCTTGTCGATAGGGAGATCATACGGTGTGTAGTAGATCACGAAAGATCATATTGATCGTCTGACCTAGCGAGATATAAATGATTATCACAGCTGAGACAATCCCAAGATAGATTATCGGTATAGGCTGCAGCAAACACGGTAATAAGCATCTTATCTTGGATTGCTTGGTATGCTGGTGCGGGGTACGCATTGATAAGGACCTAAGTTAAAATCGATTCCTTTATCTGACATTCCTATCTTGATGGCTTGATGAGATCCTAAACCTAAATGAAGGTACAGAAGTATACATAGATTGTATATCACTTTGAGTTGCAGTGAAAGGCTCTAGTTGAGCTTGTATATCTATATCTTGGGTGATATCAGCTTGTGTATGACAGTTTGGTACTCGAACTAGGTAAACACATCCAGTATAGGATGATGACATTCCCTGAACAACTCAAAAGGTTTGTTATGCTAAAGTCCTACAGGCTGATTAAGTTCCAGCATAAGTGAAAAGAGTTAAGTGGATTGACTCAGGAATATAAGATGTTAATTAATTAAATGGCTTGTCAGAGCCTAAATTAATTAACGAATATTTGTAACCTTAAATGTGGGGATATACCGAGCCCATGCAACCCGTTCCTCAAAACATGAATAAATCAATATTACTCAATTAATTATATTCCGGGTTGAATATGAGAATTAATTAATTGATAGACCTTGTTTGTTATTTTGCATTCTAGTCCCTGGTCTGGTCCATGAAAACTCAAGCCCAATAGGAGTCCAAAATTTCTATAAATACGCTTCAGTTTCTTAGATCTCTACACACCACAAGATCATAAGTTGCAACACAGCAAACCAAGTTCTGAGAGCTGTGGTGATCGACCAAGATCTGAGAAAAGGAGGAGGAAATTCTGCTTCTCAATCGGCAAGGAATCCGAAGGAAATCTTCACCAGACATTCAATACAGATCAGAAGATAAGATCTGGATGATCCTTTTTCTTCTCTCTCTCTCTCTCTCCCCTTAGTTTTCAAAATTAACAAGATTAATTTCAAAGATTTAATTCCTTCATCTTGTAGGATTAAATCTTGGTGCGCATGAAAAAGTATCGAGGATCAAATCTCTGCGCACTACGTTCTTCAGGATCTACAATCCAGGTATTCCGCATAAACCCTCTTATGCATAATCAATAGGAGCATGCTAGGTTTAATTATAGGCATAGCAATTTATTTTGATATTCCAATTAACGATCTGGGCTTATGGATTAAGTGATTCGATTCACAAATCCCTTTAAGGATATCTTCTAAACACTTCATTGCTAGCGAAACTGAATTCCAACCTAGACATCTCGTTGAGATTGAAGCATACCAAAGTTCAATAGCTCTAGTGGAGGCTCTTTATTCTTTTGACAAAATTCAACCACTCTCGAAAGCAGACTGGACTTCACATTTGTCGGTTGTGAATTCTTGGTGTATGAATAATCCTTTGTTCTTGAACCAAGGGTTTGAGTAACAATACACTTAGCAACGTGATAAGCATAGAATGTCACATGCAACTCTTGGATTTCTTGACGAGTCTCAATTGGATTTGCTTGTTAAATGTCTCTATATTTGCGATCTTTGGCTAGATGATCAAATTGGCTACATTTTTTTAACTTCGATTTATCTTTAAACCACCAATATTTCTCTATATTTTGCAAGAAAAAGAAGTATGAACTTTTTTACCTCTCCTTTTTGACTGATTTCCAGGATTATTGCAACAATCTTTGCTTAAACAATTTGAGGAACGCATAACTTCTTGAATGGTAAGACTAGAGAGATCCTTCGTTTCTTCAATGACTGCAATGATTGGATCAAACTTGGCAGGGAGAGAAATAAGAATTTTCTCCACTGTTCTCTTGTCAGTAACATCTTCGCCATGAGATTTTATTTGGTTAACCAAGTCAAAGAACTTGGTTGAGAAATCCTTCAGTGCTTCATCCTCATTCATTTTTACGTTCTCGAGCTCTTTCCGCAATGCTTGGAGTTCAATAGCTCGTATTTTAGCATCTCTTTGAAATTCATATTTAAGAATTTTCCATGCTTCTTTGGCGGTATCGGCTCACATGATTCTTGAAAATATTGTTCTGGTGGCAGCTCTTTGGATTATTGAAAGAGCACTTGCATCAGCTTGTCTTGACTGCTCCAGCATCTTTGTGTTGTGTTGTTTCCATCTAGATCGCCATCTCCAACAGCAGCTTCTTCAATTTCTTTAGAGCCTTTTTCTACAATCTCTCATTATTTAAGAGATTAAAAAAATAGTCCTCAGTTTTATGAATCAAAAGTCGTAATATTCTCTATCAAACTCTTGGGTTAGCTGAAAAGTCGACGTTGAGGTTATTGCCATCGATTCTTTTCAGGTTGGATAAATCTTCTTGCTCTGGATACCAAAAGTTGGTTTTATTATGTTGGAGCTATGTTAGAGCACTGGACTAGGAAGAAAGTATTTTGTGTATTTGATTGATTCACTCTTTCAATGATTTGGTGCGCGAGTTACATATATATAAAAGATTACAACTCACATAAATGAGCACTACCTATAATATTAAATGTCTCAAATGTAAATGAGATCATGAGATAATGCGAAACAATTATAATAGCAATGTAAAGCATAAAACTATAAAAGCATTAATAGCATTTTAACACAACACATTAACTATTTGAACAATTATGAAATAATTATAATTTTTTATCAGTACATTATAGTGACTAGCTTAGTACATTAGAATACTCGTTTACATGTCGTTGCTTTTAAGTCTTTGTTTCTACACATTAATTTTATTGCTTAGTCGTAATAGCAGAGTATTATTTTTTTTAGGGCTTAAAGGTTCATCGATTTGGCAATATTGATGTAAATTTAATAATTTATAATAATTTGTTCTCTTATAGTCTATCGTGTTGCAAAATATATTTTCAGAGATACGAGCGGTAATGAGCCTTGAGAATGTAAGAAATGAAATGAAAAAAAAATGAACTAAATTGTTATTAATGTTGGGTCAAAACAATAGTTTTTAAATAATTTTCATCATTTATTATTGAATTATTTATATATTTTTTTGTTAAAAGATAGCTTATAATTTACAAATCAGAGTAGATATTGTTGAGGTTCCGACGATCTGAAGGACTCAAGGAAGTGAAGAGTTTATGAAGAAGAAGCATGCTAGGTGCGAGAGAGTGCCGAGCACGTGACTGCATGTTATTCATGCATTTTTTTTCTTTTTTCTTTATTTCATTTCATGTAATATTCTTTTGGATAATGCTATTTGGACATAATATGACGAAACTTTATAGGGATTTATTAGTAATTTTATTGATTTTAAAATTAATACAACATTAAAGTACATTAAATGTCATGTTTAATTTTATTAGTATTTAATGTCATGTTTCTAATTTCTATTTTTACCTTTCATTTTTTAATTTATAAATAATGACATTAATGTTGATATATAATTTTTATTCTTAAAAGTAACTACTTTAAATTAGATAAATTTTAAACTTGTGGAATCGAAAAAACTATCAATTATTATTCGTATAATTTATTTTCTAACTATTTACATTTATTTTAAGTTTGAGTAATATTTAACGAAAAAATTAAAAAAAATTTAAACTTATAATTATTTATTAAAGATTAAAATAACTAATCAAGCAGATATTATTTTTTTAAGATTTATTAATTAATCACCAACTCTAAATTTCTTGTGGCTAATGTTTGTTACCTGAATGTAATTTTTTTATAAGATAATTTTTAATAATTATATAAATATTGTTGATGTCCGTTTTGTATGGATACGAGGTCCCGGGAACTTGATAATCAAGTAACACAAGAAAATGGATCGACGAGATAATGATTAAAAACGAAACAATGCCTAAGAAATAAACAAGCACAGTTTCACAATACGCCAATATTAATAAGCTCATAAATAAACACAACGCAATCAAAATAGAAAACCTATTCCAGTGCCATAAAAAGCCTGATCAAACTCCAGTTGGAGCAATACCGAGCTTGACAATAAACTTATGAGTAGCTAGAACGTGATTAATTAAGAGAATATCAGTATTGAATGCTAGATGCTGAATTTTGACTTGCAAAGACCTATTTATAGATGATCTAGTAGTGTTTGGGTTTCCGAGATGCGTGCTAGAGTTTTTTAGCAGTGAATTCCGACTTTATCAGGGTTGTTGCAGCGTATCTATCTTCAACGATCCCCGAGATTTTCGTGCGCTTATCAGTCTTCATACCTCATACTGACCATGTAACGCCCCCATCTCACCTTCCCTAATTTGGGGACAGGTTACATTAATGATCAGGTTTTCCAAACATTTTCTTAAGTTAATTCAGCGGAAGACTATAATAATTTGAAAGAGAGATTTAAATAACAAAAGGGAATTATACATCGAGTCCAAGTTTTAAAGGAAATAACATTTGATCCATAAAACACTTCAAAAACGGGAAGGAAAGAACAGAGCGTGTAGAAGCGATGTGTGCAGCGTAATGGAGATATGCATATGAAGATGCATATCTCAGTATCATTAAAATCAGACAATCTCCATCTCGCCTGTTGACACCCCTTGTACTCCAATCCTCGATGCTCAACCTACGCATTTTAGAAATAACACAAGGGGCTGAGTACAATTGTACCCAATGGAAGTATGCCCAAAACATACAGTTATATAAGAATGCTATGCAACTCACTCAGATGTACACGGGATTTTGTTGAAAAGAACCGTGCAATCCAAAACATTTTATTTGCACATGTGCTATTTTACATGATATTATATCTGTTTATTGTGGTGTAACTGGAAGTTGGCCGACATCCAAGTTACGATGAACAGTCAGGAATGATTACACACTCAACCTACTGTCATCTAAAGTGCACTGTCATCTAAAGTGCACTAGTCTCAGAATTTACCTTTGAGACCCAATCGTTTATAATAACACCTGGATCCAAAAACATGTGGGGGCTTTTTACCCCACTTCATAATATGTTGGGGCTGTACACCCCAAATCACGAATTGTGGGGGCTTTTCACCCCACTTCATTTAATGAGTTCTAGCACAGTAAGAACCTAGTTCCAAATTCATTAATATAACTCTCTGCCGATAGGAATCGACAGAGGACAGATATAATAGCACAAAACAAGTATAGCATTCAATTTAAAATGAAATCATTTTCACACATTTTGATATGAAAACACGCTTTTGCTTTTTATACTGAAATAACTCCCACCTGGTGTTAGGCTTTTGGTAAAATAGATGTTTTCCCTCTAAGTGTATATGAGCTTATCTTCCTCAACGTTCAACCTCCTACAACAATCAGGGGTAACCAATTAGGACGAACGATCTAGGACAACGACGAACTCAACCAAACTGGGAATCATTTCCTCAACCAACT
This sequence comes from Plectranthus barbatus, assembly GCA_026898455.1. NCBI lineage: Eukaryota > Viridiplantae > Streptophyta > Magnoliopsida > Lamiales > Lamiaceae > Plectranthus > Plectranthus barbatus. The sequence goes on along the minus strand of JAPKLW010001651.1, from coordinate 94,698 downwards.
CAATATTCAACCAAACTTCCATGATTTCCTTTGATCCGAAACAAAAAAATTAACGACCAAACCACATGAAAACGCTTGTTTTTACACCTAACATGCTTCTATAATCATAGTGTAAACTCAGGGATTTTCTACTAATTGAGACGAATCAAAAACGGATCGAATACATCACATTACGCAAGTTGTTGTTCCATCTCGACCGAGACACAACCATCTCGGTCGATATGGCAGTCTTGATCGAACCTCTCCAAAACGATCAAAGTGGTTGTCTCGACCGAGACAGAGCCATCCCGGGAGGGATGCTTGTCTCGACCGAGCCGAGTTTAACACGGGCGAAAGGCTTGTCTCGACCGAGACCAAGCCCATCTCGGTCGCCACAGCTGTCTCGACCGAGATGCAACTCATCTCGGTCGAGACAGGTCGTCATCTCCGACCTCTCGCGCGGCTGCACCTGCAACTCCCGATCTACTCCATTCTAGCCGTCCAAACTCACATGCAAACATATATATAAGGTCTCTAGCTATACTAGAACAGAAATCAAGCTTCCAAGCACAAATTACACGCAAGAAACGAAAGGTGTGGGGAGAGCTCACCGGAAAACTTTCTCTCGGCGGCAGAGCGCGATTCCGGTAACTAAACTCGGCTCTTAGGGTACCAAGACGATCTCTACAAAGTAAGGAACACTATTAAGGTTTCAAATCTCGACCCTACAGCCGATTAAACACAAACTAACATCAAACCCGGAAAATCCCAGGTGGTTGACGACTTACCTTCTATATTTGGTATCTCCGTCTATACTCGTCCTCACGACACCCACCTTAGCTCGAAACGAAGCTAGGAAGACAGACTTTCCGATGGGGGTAGTCGCTCGGTCTGGGGTGGCCGGAGTTGGCCGGAATTTTTTCGGGAAGGTGGATGACAGGTTTGGGGTTGGGAATGGGAGAATAGCTCTCTACTTCTTTCTCTCTCTAGCTTGTAATGGTAAGAGGGAAAAATGAGTGTTATAACTCATATATATTTGAATAATAATGCCATTCCTCCTATGTATATATAAATATGCATATATATATATATATATATATATATATATATATATACCAATATCAATCTCTCTCATAATTTCATAAAGTAAGGGAAAATCATCCCCTTCAACACCATCTAAAAACCAACCAATATAAATCTCATAATAAAACATATTCCTAAATTTCCAATAATCATTCGAATCCAACCTTGTTAATTCCTTTCAAATTGAATCATTGATCCAAACTCAATTTAGGAAATTCGATTATTCGACCGCGATAAATGATTTCGAAAGCTCGCAACATAAAATAAATATTCAAAATTAAGGGGGAAATTCTCTTTATTAAATCGATTAAACATTACAATAGACACTCGGGGTATTACATCCCCTCCACCTTATAAAAATTTTGTCCCGAAATTTAAAATGCTTCGAAAAGCTCGAGATATTTCCCACTTATGTTCTCCTCCAACTCCCATGTCGCTTCTTCACGCCCATGGTGACTCCATATAACCTTTACGAGCGGAATCGACTTATTTCTCAGCTCCTGAATCTTGCGGTCCAAAATTGCTTCTGGTCGTTCTTCATACTGCAAATCCAAGCTCGAAACTACTTCCTCCTGGCGAATCACATGTCTAGGATCATATACATACTTCCTTAGCTGAGACACGTGAAACACACAGCACGTTACCCATACTCGGGGGTAGTGCTAATCGATATGCCACTGGACCAACGCGCTCTAGAATTTCATAAGGTCCCACATAGCGTGGTCGTAGTTTTCCTCTCACTCCAAATCTTACTATTCCTTTAGAAGGTGAAACCTTGAGGAATACCTTATCCCCTACTTCAAAACACAGCTCGGCTCTCCTCGAATCAGCATAGGACTTCTGCCTGCTCTGGGCTTTTCTGATTCTTTCTCGAATCTGACGGACTATTTCAATCATCTCACTTACAGCATCAGTTCCGATTACCTTTCTTTCTCCTACTTCATCCCAGTACAGAGGCGAATGCCATTTTCTCTCCAAAGGCGATATTACTTCCAAACGAAGTTTCTCAAACTCTCTGATTAATTTGCCTTCTTTTGTAAACATGCAGCCCAACTGAGCTTCTCCTTTCCTGCTCAAGGCATCGGCTACTGAATTTGCCTTGTCTGGGTGATAGTTTATTGTTAAGTCGTAATCATTGACTAATTCCAGCCATCTCCTCTGCCTCATATTCAGATTCTTCTGCTCAAAGAAGTACTTTAAGCTCTTGTGATCTGCGAATATGGCACATTTAACTCCATAGAGGTGATGCCTCCAAATCTTTAACACATGGATTACAGCCGCTAACTCCAAATCAAGAGTCGGGTAATTCACTTCGTGCAATCTAAATTAACTTCCTCGACTCATAAGCTATCACCTTTCCATCTTGCATCAACACACAACCTAGTCTGTTCTTAGATGCATCAGTGTAAACCTCAAAATTCTTATCTGATTCAGGCACTTCTAGGATAGGTGCGGTCGTCAATAACTGCTTCAACTTCTGAAAACTCTCTTCGCATTCCTCCGTCCATACAAACTTCACACCTTTCTGAAGTAACTGCGTCATCGGCTTCGCAATCTTGGAGAAGCCCTCGATGAACCTTCTATAATAACCTGCCAAACCAAGGAAACTGTGAATCTCATTCGGCGTCATCGGTGATTTCCAATCCATCACCATCCGAATCTTGGCTGGATCCACTTTGATTCCATCAGCCGAAACAATATGACCCCAGAATGTCACTTCTCTCAGCCAAAATTCGCACTTGCTGAACTTTGCATGCAACTTCTCATCCCTTAAAGTCTGTAACACCGTTCTTAGATGTTGCTCGTGCTCCACTTCGCTCTTTGAGTATATTAGAATGTCATCGATAAATACTAAAATGAAGTTATCGAGATATGGATGAAATACTCGATTCATCAAGTCCATGAACACTGCTGGAGCATTTGTGAGTCCAAACGGCATTACTATAAACTCGTAATGACCATATCTGGTTCTGAACGCTGTCTTGGGAATGTCCTCCTTCCTGATCTTCAACTAATGATACCCTGATCGAATATCGATCTTAGAAAATACTTTTGCTCCCTTAAGCTGATCGAATAAATCATCGATCCTCGGCAATGGATAATGGTTCTTCAGTGTTAGCTTATTTAACTCCCGGTAATCAATGCACATACGCATCGACTCATCCTTCTTCTTCACAAAAAGAACCGGTTCTCCCTACGGTGAAACGCTAGGCCGAATATAACCTATGTCCAATAGCTCCTGTAGTTGGACCTTCAACTCTTGCAATTCTTTCGGGGCCATACGATACATCACCTTGGAAATTGGTGCCGCTCCTGGTTCGAGATCAATGGTGAATTCCACCTGTCTATCTGGCGATAACCCTGGTAACTCCTTCGGAAACACATCTTCGAATTCCCTCACTATAGGCACATCTTGAACTGTTAGCTCTGGCTTCTCCTCCCCTTCCAAATACACCAAAAAGGCTTGATTCTCTGCCTTACGTAACAACTTTGATGCTTGAATTGCTGAAATCACGGGCACTCTCTGCCTTCTTCTGAACCCATACACAAACGACTCTTCATCTCCTTGTTGAGGAATAATCACCCTCCTTTTGCGACATAATATTGTCTCCTTATTCTCTAACAGCCAATTCATTCCTAGGATCACATCGACTTCTTGAATATCCATCATATTCAACTCTGCCACTCGAATTTCATTCTTGTTCAACTTGATTCCTAAGTCTCGGCAAACTAAGGTAGAAATAGTGGTTTCTCCTGAAGGTATTGCTACGTTCAAGTCTTGGCTATTCCTTTCTACTTTAAGTTCTAATGCCTCAACACATGCAGAAGAAATGAATGTATGCGATGCTCCAATATCAAACAATACCATAACAGGTGTATCATTAATGGATCCCATACCTGCAAGATTTCCTTCGTCGTGATTGCCATCCAAGGCATACGCTCTAGCCCTCCTAGGCTGCTCATTTCCACCTTGCTGGTTCCCTTCCTGGTTTCTCGGTGGTGCCTGGTTTCCCTGCCTGCCTCCTCCTCTATTTCTGGCATTGCCCCTCCAAGGCTGGCGGTTGCCTTAGATCGCCCTCAGTTGCTGATTCACAGGCCTCTGAAAGTTCTGACGATTCCCACTTGTTGTCAGTGAGGCCGGACAATGGTTGGCATAGTGTCCTTGGCCTCCGCAGTTGAAACACTTCATCACATTCTGTTGGCAGTCCCCGGTGTGCCTTCTACCACACCTCTGACAGTTCTATTGGCCTGCATCCCTCTGATCACGCCTTGGGGCCATCTGGGGGTTGTTTCTCTGGTTAAACTGATTATCATTCCTCCCCTGAAAGTTCTGATGCTGGCCCCGGTCCTGACACTTCTGACTGCCCTGTCCTTGCACAAACTGCCTTGGCGGCTCTTCCCATTTCCTCTTCTGGGTTGGGGCTGGTGCTTGCACTTCCCACTTTGGCATCTTCTTTTTGTTTTTGGAAGCCTCTATGTCCAGTGCATGGCTCAACAGTTCTTGGTAGTTCAAACCCTTCATCGTTGCCAGTTGTGTGCGGATCTCCTCACTCAAACCTTCCCTGAATTTGCCAGCCATCTTTTGTGGCGTATCCACCAGGTGCGGCGCCATCTGCAGCAATTCTCTAAACTTGGTGTCGTAGTCCTCCACTGACAACTTTCCTTGTTCGAACAAGAAAAACTCTACCTCCCTTTCTCTTCTGTACTGCTTCGGAATATACTTCTCATACAAGGCTTCTTTAAATTTCTCCCAATTAAGCTGGGCTCTCTCCTCAGGTGCCACTGACTTCACATACGTTTCCCACCACCTATCTGCTTCATGCAATTGATTTTCTCCGATTCTGATCACCGCATGTGCCGGAAAATATTTTCCAACTCTCGGATCCAGTCTTTAGCAGCCACAGGGCCTCCTGTCTCGTCAAATGTGGGAGGTTGCTGCTTTCAGAAAGTCTCTACACACTTGACTGAGGAAATTTCTGGTGCTCATCCAGGTGGTGGTGGAAAATGTCCGTACTGGGCTGCCGCACTGTCATCATCAGACAGTATCTCATATTCTTCATACCCTTGATTGATAGGAACCTCTTCCCAATTCTGATTCTCGAACTCATGTTGCGGGTTAACTCTCCCGCGACCTCTGCCTCTTTGGCCTCTTCCACGGCCTCGCCCTCGGCCTCTACCTCGATCGCATCCTGTAGCTCTTCCTTGGCCTAAAAACTCCATTATCTTTCTCTGCAAAACAACATCAATTAGCAACTTCACAATAACCTCATGAGATAACATCCGCCTTAATAATCAACAACATCATCCATCCGTCACCTAATCAAAGCTTTAAAAACAACCATCATCAATAACATAGCCAGAGATAATCCATCAATATCCAAATAAACCGAACTACAATCATCCTTTCACCATACATCACATAAAAGATCCACAAAACATAACAAAGGTACAACAACAACATCATAAACATGTCAAATCCAAATACAACCACTAAACCAAGGAATAACAGCAACAACACAGCTCAATAGGATCCCTCATATGGATCCTCCTCTTCCTCATCCTCTTCGTTCTCGATCTTAATCTTCCCTTTTCCTTTATCCTGAACCGCTGTCCTCCTCTCCCTACTACCCTCGGTGTCGCTGGAGATGAAAATCGGGGTATGAGCAGTCCCATATCCTCCAAACATATCTGCCCAACCGCTCTCTATAGGTCTCGGCCACATCTCAGTGCTGTGTGTACCTGCATCGGGTACTGGGTATGCCTGACTAGGCTCTTCAGCAATAAGTGGTGGCGGCTGAACGGATGATGCATGTAGATCGCAAAATCCTGGAGGTCCCATGGATTCCTGGTGCTGAAGTGCACCCTGTACTGATGATGTGGAAAAGTCGCATCAAGCATACGGGTCATAGGCTGGTAAAGGTGAAGGTAAAATATGAGCCTCAAATGGTGCGGGTGGTGAGGCTGGAGTCCACTGCGGCGGCGTAGCTCTGGTCATAGATGCCTGAGTGCCTCTAGAAGAAGCTGGTGAAGGATCTCCATCAGCAATAACCTTCCGTATCAGGTCTGCCATGAAAAGTTGAAAACTCCCCGCAGTACCTGTGGCACGGTCACAATGCAAATCAACTAACATCATCACCCAGTTGGTCCATCGATCCGGCGTAAGGTTAAGAACTTTCTCCATCGCCTCCCGGTCAGTCACGCCATGATATCTAACTCTCTTCAAAAGCTCCAGGTACTCTGCTAGGGCAGCAACGAGGTTCTCCTCGGAAAAAGGAAGGCGCTCCCTGAACTGTCTGACTAACCTCCGGTAAGGATCCATCTGTCACAACAACAACAAACGATCAGTCCCAAAGTCAACAAAATTGCACAATGCATGACTCTGTGTCTCGGGGCGACCACTGGCCTCCGATACACCATCCGAGGTTCCTTCGGATCCTCGTGCAGACATACTGACTTTACTCCGAGTTTGACTACATCTGCCAGGCTCACCATGTACATTCTGTACACCTAGATATTGACTTGTAGTTTCCACAAGTCAAAACGCACGCTCAACTACTAAACAAACAAACCAACTAAGGAAATTTTCAATTTCACGACACAAAAGTCAAGGTTCTAAGTTCAAACAATCCCGAGTGTCGTTTCACTCCACCCTAACAACATAAAGTCACCACAACGAACTAACCCAAAGTCAATGCCTTTTCAAGGCCTACAATTATCTAGTTAGTCTCGTTCCATCCTAATTAACCTTTAAATCAACACCACAATTACAACTCAATACACAATTAGCACATCTATAGCCATAACACCATAATTTCACACTTCTTGCATCAATTCAAGAATCCAATCAAAACAGTTTCAAACCACACTTTCAAAAAGGCCACCTCACCGGTGCCAACTCAACAATTTCCAACGCTTTCATAATTTCTAACTTTCTCAAAACACAACTTTCAAACTTTCACTCTCAAAATTTCACAATCTTCAATCCAATTTATCAATAATCAGTGTTAGCACTCTGCTCAACACGAAATCAACACAACTAAAACATTTCAACTTTCAAATCACTTTTACTCAATACCCAAATACTTTCAAAATATCCCAACCATACTCAAATTGCAAGCAGGAAATTTCAAAATCTTAAAATGTACCTCAGGTTGCGCAGGATGGAGTAGGGTGTAAATACGAGTGGATACTTCAATCAATACTCAAGTCAAAACGCTTCTAATACTCGAAGTTTTCAAATACAGTTTCAAATTGTTTAAAACCAAAAACTCAAGCTCTCATACCACCTCTGTAACGCCCCCAAATCACTTTCCCTAATTTAGGGACACGTTACATTGATGATCAGGTTTTCCAAACTTCTTCTTAAGTTAATTCAGCAGAAGATTATAATAATTTGAAAGAGAGATTTAAATAGCAACGGTGTGTGCAGCGTAATGGAGATATGCATATAAAGATGCATATCTCAGGATCTTTAAAATCAGACAATCTCCACCTCGCCTGTTTACACCCCTTGTACTCCAATCCTCGCTGCTCAACCTGCGCATTTTAGAAATAACACGAGGGGCTGAGTACAATTGTACCCAATGGAAGTATGCCGAAAACATACAGTTATATAAGAATGTTATGCAACTCACACAGATGTACACGAGGTTTTGTTGAAAAGACCCGTGCAATCCAAAACATTTTATTTGCACATGTGCTATTTTACATGATATTATATCTGTTTATTGTGGTGTAACTGGAAGTTGGCCGACTTCCAAGTTACAATGAACAGTCAGGAATGATTACACACTCAACCTACTATCATCTAAAGTGCACTAGTCTCAGAATTTACCTTTGAGACCCGATCATTTATAATCACACCTGGATCCAAAAACATGTGGGGGCTTTTCACCCCACATCGTAATATGTGAGGGTTGTTGATACGATCCTCGCCAGGAAAGTTTAGATCCCAACCCAGGAACTCAAACGAAAGGACTCAGATTCGAAGCGGAAGCAAACTGAACACTGAAGATGGAAGATCCGACACCTTTGGATTCGAAAACCCTCAAGTACCATAGTTCAGAATAAATTCTCCTACAACCCAAGAGGCGAATTGATCCAACAACGAAGGATATGAGCGAAGACACCACCAATGGCTATGACTGTCCAATTGATTAGTCGAAATCGAAAACCCTATGGAAGAGTAGAAATTTCGAAAGTTTGAGCTTTCAGAAATAAAGGAGATAACCTCACAAATTTTATTAAACTAAAAACTTAATCAAAATTGTTCCATACAAGGCCTATATATAGGCAACTCAAACCCTAAACAAAATTTTGAATTTAAAAGGGGTAAAATTCGAAATTTAATTAAAACAAGGCATAAACATGTTGGCCCAAAATAACTGAATAAATTAAACTAAGCCCAATCATTACACATAATTAAATTAATAACCTTTAGGCCTTCATTTAATTCTTCCAACAGCATCGATTCTTTGGAAACATTGGCAGCCCAAATATCTTTAATCAATAAACTCAATCCAACCCTCAAAGTCCTTGCTCGAGCTCTAGTCATCGGCCCACTCGGAATGTAGACTGGATCGTCTCTCACAGCTGCTACTTGGGCTCCATCAGCTGTACACCCCACTTCACAAATTGTGGGGGATTTTCACCCCACTTCTTCATTTAATGAATTCTAGCACAGTAAGGACCTGGTTCCAAATTCATTAATATAACTCTCTGCCGATAGGAATCGACATAGGACATATATAATAGCACAAAACAAGCATAACATTCAATTTAAAATGAAATCATTTTCTCACATTTTGATATGAAAACACGCTTTTGCTTTTAATACTGAAATAACTCCCACCTGGTGTTAGGTTTTCGGTAAAATAGATGCTTTCCCGCTAAGTGCATCAGCCACCATGTTTTCCTTACCTTGCTTGTACTTGTTGACGTAGTGAAAGGTCTCGACAAACTCCATCCATCTTGCATGCCTCTTGTTCAGCTTGTGTTGCCCCTTCAGATGCTTCAGCGACTCATGATCGGTGTGAATGATGAACTCCTTAGCCCACAAATAATGATGCCACGCTTTTAAGGCTCTCACCAAGGCGTACAGCTCCTTATCGTAAGTAGGATAGTTCAACATTGCTCCATTCAGCTTCTCGCTGAAGTATGCCACGGGCCTCTTCTCCTGCATAAAAAATGCACCAATACCAACACCAGAAGCATCACATTCAATCTCAAATGTCTTAGAAAAATTAGGAAGAGATAATACTGGGGCATGTGTCAACTTGTACTTCAGCAACTCAAAAGCCTTCTCTTGCTCCTCTCCCCATCTGAACTCCACAGTCTTCTTAATCACTTCAGTTAATGGGGTTGCAATGCTGCTGAAATGGGGTACAAAACGCCTATAAAAGCTGGCAAGTCCGTGAAAACTACGAACATCGCCAACATTCTTAGGCTGCAGCCACTCCTTGATAGCTCGAATCTTCTCTTCATCCACCTGCACTCCATCTGCACTAACAGCAAAGCCAAGAAACACCAACTAATCTGTGCAAAAGATGCACTTCTTCATGTTAGCAAACAGTCTCTCCCTGCGAAGTACATCCAAGACAGCCTTCAAATGCTCAAAGTGATCATTATAACTCCTACTATAAATCAGAATGTCATCAAAATAAACCACTACAAATCTGCCAATAAAAGCTCTCAAAACATGATTCATAAGACGCATAAAAGTACTAGGAGCATTAGTTAACCCAAAAAGCATGACTAACCACTCATATAACCCTAGCTTAGTTTTTAAAAGCAGTTTTCCACTCATCTCCCTCCTTAATACTAATCTGATGATATCAACTTCACAGATCTATCTTAGAAAACACACAAGCACCATGCAACTCATCTAACATGCCATCTAAACGAGGGATAGAATGGCGATACTTAACCATAATATTGTTGTTAGCTCGGCAGTCGCAACACATCCTCATAGTCGAGTCTTTCTTGGGCACAAGCAAAACTGGAACTGCACAAGGACTCAAACTCTCCCTCACGTGCCCTTTGGCCAGCAACTCTCCAATCTGCCTCTCCAGCTCCTTCGTCTCCTCCGGGCTGGTTCGGTAAGCTGGTCTATTTGGAAGAGTAGCTCTTGGCACGAAATCTATCTGATGCTCAACCCCACGAATGGGTGGCAGCCCGGCTGGGGTATCATCTGGAAAAACATCCTCAAAATCCTGCAAATGAGAGGAAATAGAAGGGGGTAGAGAATCAGGAATGTTAGTTAAAACCATATTCTCATTGTAGATCAGCAACACCATTGCTTTCTCCTCCTGAACTGCCCACTTCAGATCCCCAACCCTAGCTAGAAAGGATTGTTGCACCACCCCTTTCTCCTTATTACTTCGTGGTTGCATCTCATCACCCGACTCCTTCTGCAACTGGACTTGATCCTCATAGACTTGTTTAGGGGTCAGAGGAACAAGTTAGATCTTTCTCTGCTTGTACTCGAAGGCATACTTGTTCGTGAAGCCATCATGCTTCACACGCCTATGAAACTGCCACGGACGCCCCAAAAGTATATGACTCGCCTGCATAGGAATCACATCACACAACACCTTATCCTCATATTTCCAAATGCGAAACGGCACCTTGACTTGCTTCACTACTTTGATGACGCCACTATCATTCAGCCACTGCAGCTTGTATGGCCTAGGGTGCTTCATCACCTGTAACCCTAGCTTCGTCACAATCAACTGAATAAATTAAACTAAGCCCAATCATTACACATAATTAAATTAATAACTTTTGGGCCTTCATTTAATTCTTCCAACAGCATCGATTCTTTGGAAACATTGGCAGCCCAAATATCTTTAATCAATAAACTGAATCCAACCCTCAAAGTCCTTGCTCGAGCTCTAGTCATCGGCCCACTCGGAATGTAGACTGGATCGTCTCTCACAGCTGCTACTTGGGCTCCATAAGCTGTACACCCCACTTCACAAATTGTGGGGGATTTTCACCCCACTTCATTTAATGAATTCTAGCACAGTAAGGACCTGGTTCCAAATTCATTAATATAACTCTCTGCCGATAGGAATCGACACAGGACATATATAATAGCACAAAACAAGCATAGCATTCAATTTAAAATGAAATCATTTTCACACATTTTGATATGAAAACACGCTTTTGCTTTTTATACTGAAATAACTCCCACCTGGTGTTAGGCTTTCGGTAAATAGATGTTTTCCCGCTAAGTGTATATGAGCTTATCTTCGTCAACGTTCAACCTCGTACAACAATCAGGGGTAACTAATTAGGACGAACGATCTAGGACAACGACGAACTCAACCAAACTGGGAATCAATTCCTCAACCAACTCAATATTCAACCAAACTTCCATGATTTCCTTTGATTCGAAACAAAAATATTAACGACCAAACCACATGAAAACGCATGCTTTCACACCTAACATGCTTCTATAATCATAGTGTAACTCAAGGACTGTCTACTAATTAAAACGAATAAAAAACAGATCGACTACATCACATTATGCAAGCTGTTGTTCCATCTCGACCGAGACACAACCATCTCGGTCGATATGGTGGTCTCGACCGAACCTCTCCAAAACGGTCGAAGTGGCAGTCTCGACCGAGACAGAGCCATCCTGGTTGGGATGCTTGTCTCGACCGAGCCCAGTTCAACACGGGCAAAAGCTTGTCGCGACCGAGACCAAGCCCATCTCAGTCGCCACAGCTGTCTCGATCGAGATGCAACTCATCTCGGTTGAGACGGGTTATCTTCTCCGACCTCTCGCGCGGCTGCACCTGCAACTCCCGATCTACTCCATTCTAGCCGTCCAAACTCACATGCAAACATATATATAAGGTCTCTTGCTATCCTAGAACACAAATCAAGCTTCCAAGCACGAATTACACGCAAGAAACAAAAGGTGTGGGGAGAGCTCATCGGAAAACTTTCTCACGGCGGCGGAGCGCAATTCCGGCGACTAAACTCGGCTCTCATGGTACCAACACGATCTCTACAAAGTAAGAAACACGATTAAGGCTTCAAATCTCGACCCTACAGCCGATTATACACAAACTAACATCAAACCTGGAAAATCCAAGGTGGTTGATGACTTACCTTCTATCTTCGGTATCTCCGTCTATACTCGTCCTCATGATGCCCACCTTAGCTCGAAATGAAGCTGCGAAGACAGGCTTTCCGATGGTGGTAGTCGCTTGGTCTGGGGTGGCCGGAGTTGGCCGGAATTTTTTCGGGAAGGTGGCTGACGGGTTTGGGGTTGGGAATGTGAGAATAGCTCTCTACTTCTTTCTCTCTCTAGCTTGGAATGGTAAGAGGGAAAAATGAGTGTTATAACTCATATATATCTGAATAATAATGCCATTAATCCTATGTATATATAAATATGCATATATATATATATACCAATATCAATCTCTCTCATAATTTCATAAAGTAAGGGAAAATCATCCCCTTCAACACCATCTAAAAACCAACCAATATAAATATCATAATAAAACATTTCCTAAATTTCCAATAATCATTCCAATCCAGCCTTGTTAATTCTTTCCAAATTGAATAATTGATCCAAACTCAATTTAGGAAACTCGATTATTCGATCGCGATAAATGATTTCGAAAGCTCGCAACATAAAATAAATACTCAAAATTAAGGGGAAATTCTCTTTATTAAATCGATTAAGCATTACAATAGCCTAATTACACTCAGGGTTTTACATCACCTCCACCTTATAAAAATTTCATCCCGAAATTTAAAATGCTTTGAAAAGCTCGGGATATTTCCCACTTATCTTCCCCTCCAACTCCCATGTCGCTTCTTCACGCCCATGGTGAATCCATAGCACCTTTACGAGTGGAATCGACTTATTTCTTAGCTCCTAAGCTCCTGAATCTTGCGGTCCAAAACTGCTTCTGGTCGTTCTTCGTACTGCAAATCCGATCTCAAAACTACTTCCTCCTGGCGAATCACATGTCTAGGATCATATACGTACTTCCTCAGCAAAGACACGTGAAACACACTATGCACGTTACCCACACTCGGGGGTAGTGCTAATCGATATGCCATTGGACTAACGCGCTCTAGAATTTCATAAGGTCCCACATAGCGCGGTGGTAGTTTTCCTCTCACTCCAAATGTTACTATTCCTTTAGAAGGTGAAACCTTGAGGAATACCTTATCCCCAACTTCAAAACACATCTCGGCTCTCCTCGAATCGGGATAGGACTTCTGCCTGCTTTGGGCTTTTCTGATTCTTTCTCGAATCTAACGGACTATTTCAATCATCTCACTTACAGTATCAGTTCTGATTACCTTTGTTTCTCCTACTTCATCCAAGTACAGAGGCGAACGACATTTTCTTCCATACAATGCTTCATAGGGAGTCATCCCGATTGTTGCCTGATAACTATTATTGTAAGCAAACTCAATCAAAGGCATAATCGGCTCCCAACTGCCTCCTCGATCCAATACTACCGTTCTCAACATGTCCTTGAGAGTTTGAATGGTCCTCTCGGATCGACCATCTGATTGAGGGTGAAACGCCGTGCTAAAATTCAGGCGAGTCCCCAACTCCTGTTGTAAGCTCATCCAAAAACGAGATGTAAACTTCGCATCTCTGTCAGACGTAATCGATTTCGGCACCCCGTGCAGTCTGACAATCTCTCGGACATATAACTGAGCCAACTTATCTGATCCATAGTTTACTCTGATCGGTAAAAAGTCAGTGTTGTTTCTAAGATTTGATGTAATTGAAAGAGTACTGAAGAGCTGAAATGAATTCAATAAGAACAGATATTCTCTTTTATTCCAGGAAAAATCAACCCTTTGCTCATTGCATTTTCACTTATTTATACAAGCTGTCTATTACAAGGAAGTATCATTTAGGGGACTAATTTGTAGATCAACATTTAATGTTCGTTCCTTATGATCTGCCTTCAATCTTCAATCCCTTGATCTTTGTTCTTTTCCCCTTTTAGACGTGATAGTTTGGCGAGGAGTTGATTGCTCTGCTAACTTGTTTGGCTCGAATAGGATTCGAGCCCACTTGGTCGTCGAGTGCTCATTAATCGACCCCATTCACGATTCGACCGATTGGATTAAGGTTTGATGTAGTCTTTTGGAATCGTGGTATAACAATTCTATGTCGGGGTTTCGCCTTGGAGCGATTCGAGCTCTGCATACAGAGTGTAGGGGATTTTTCCAACACTTAAATCAGGGCTTTTTTGTCTGTGACATGTGACAGTGTAGGATCGTCGGTTTTAAAGTGGAGGCGCGAATCCCGGAGTTTTGAATTTCAAATTTGAAATTCATTCCATTTTCTATAAATGGTCTTGCCTCTCCATATTCCACACTTTTCAACCCTCCTGTCAGTTCTTCTCAACTTCTTCCTTTTTCCGGTGCCCAATTCCCGCTATGTGGACCACCTTGATTCTCCGGCCGTTCACCTTCCTGTATTCTGGTAAGTCAGATCTCTGCTTTGCATCTCTTCTTCCTTCGAGTTATGTCTGAAGTGGATGTTGCTGGGAATCCCTCTTGTGATTTTTCTGATCGGCCTTCGTCGTCTTCTTATGACGACCGATCGTTTTCTCCTCCCCCTCCTTGGGAGGAGTTGAATTTGATGTATACCCACCGGATTACGGGGATAAGTTGAAGGGATCCTTGGTCAATGCACGGTCTTCTTTGGATAATGATTTTCTTAGGGGCTATTTTTATAAGTATTATCTCTCCTTTCGCCTTTGTCCAGTATTACCCGAACCTGATCACCGTCCTTATCGCCCTCCGTCTGGGTATTTCGCTTTTTCTACGTGTGTTTTTAAGTATGGGATTAGACTCCCACTTCATCCCTTTTTTGTTTCCGTCCTCGAATATTTTGATATGGCGCCTATACAATTAGCTCCGATGGCCTGGAGGCATATGATGGGGACTCTGCTTATATTTCACGATCTCGGTTTCGGATCGCCAATTGCTCGTGAGTTCGCGGAGTTATATAATTTGCATGCCCAAAATGGCGAGAGTTACTACTTCTTCTCGAAGCACTCTAGCAACAAAGTCAAGCCATTGATTAAGGGTTGTTCGACCAACAGTGCTGGTTGGGCCTAAGAGTTCTTCTTTGTGCGGATTCCGACTGAGCAACCCACTATATCTGGAGTTGTTCGAACCGCTTCTCGTAAGTTTCTTCTTTTCCATTTAGGAATTTGTTAAATCTCAATGACTTGCTTTTTGCAGGACCGGCTCGACCGGCACTTACCGAGGAGGAGCACGGTCGAATTACGAAAGCGTACCAATATTCAATCCAGGATATCGATCGTCTCACTGGTTCGCGTTGGGCCGACATCAACGGAGTTAGAGATATGACAAAGCTTACTCCCGAGGAGCTCATCCGTTTGCAACAGAGGCGTGTGGGGATGAAGCACGAGAGGGAGAAGAGATGCCGAGGTGCTAGTGGTTCCAGGAAGGCGGAGTCCGAGGTTGGATCGAGGAATCAATCGGAGGCAGTCGACTCGGACAACGAACTCCTCGAGAGAAGAAAGAAGAAGTTGGATTCGCAGAAGGGGCCATCTAGCGAGGAACACGATATTCTTGATCTTACACAGCAAGGTGCGGGTGATACAACTCGAACTGAGATCGTGGTTGTGGATTCCTCCCGCACAGCCTCCCCCCAAGTCGACATCGAAAAGATTGATGAGATGACTCAAGATCGTCAACTTGTTGCTGCTGGTAAGAGTGACTTTGCTACATTCATTCGAGTCGCTTTGGCTGGTCCCCCATGGCACACTTCGACCGTGGCGATTAAGAAGTTCATGGATTTCTCGCACATCTCTCTCAAGGTATCTTCGTACCTCCCTTTCATTTATTCAGCACGTTTTTTTTTATGATTCTTGGACTTCCCTTTGTTTGGTTTTCTTTTATAGAACATTCAGATGCTCAGGGGCGTGTTTTTTGGTGCTGTTCAAACACTGTCCAAGGTGAAGCGTGATCGAGTTGCCTTGGCAACTTCTTTGGGAGTCGTTGAAAGGGAAAAGGGTGAAGCCGTCGAGGCACTTAATCTTGTGAAGAAGGAGTTGCTTTCTGTTCAGCGGACTGTCAAACAGCTTAGATCTGAGAAGCTTTCTGTTATCAGTGAACTGCATTCCGAGAAGCAGTTTCGGGATGCTCAGGCCGCACAACTTGCTGATCGAGAGTAGGAGCTTCAAGCTGTTCGAGATGAATTCGAGAATGCGAAGACAGCCGGAGTGGGTTTGAATTTGTACCAATTGATGAATACCCCGGTGGGTCAACCGGTGTTTAAAGATATGGCTAAGCTTGCCGCTGCTGACATCAAGAGCTCTATTCTTGTTAAATACCCGGACTTGGATTTAAGCTTTCTGTCTGCTGACTCTGAAGGTGAGGAGTCCGGGTCGACTGACTCCGTGGACGAAGAGGTTGACTGGAAGAACCAAGAAGGATCTCGTAATAAGGAGGGTGGCACTCCTTCTCGTACTCCGCCAACTTGATACTTTAATATTATGATTTGATGCTTTCTTTCGTTGTTTGTCAACAATTGAACTCGTACAATGTTTTGTATTTTGTGATTCAAAAAATATCGTTTGATGCTATCGAACTCAATGTTTTTGAAATGAATCAAATTATTCGAGTATTACATCATTTATTCATTTTTGTTCAAACACAAACTTCATCAAAAATAGAATTTCCTCAAGTATTTGATGTTCCAAGCATTTGGGATGTCCTTGCCTTCCGGTGTCTTGATGCGGTATGCACCATTTTTGATGACTTCAGATACAATGTAGGGCCCCTCCCAGCTTGGTCCTTGTTTTCCAGAATTTAATTTCTTCGTGTTTTGGAACACTCGCCTATGCTTCCAATCTCCCACAGCCAAGGATCTTAGTCAAACTCCTTTGTTGTAGTGGCGCTCGACTGTCTGCTGTCGGCACTTCATTTTCTCAAGTGCGTTGCTCCTCTTCTCTTCCAACATTTCCAGTGACTCGAATGCCTTTTCTTGATTTAATTCTTCGTCGAACCACTCTACTCGTGGGCTTCATTTTATCATTTCTATCGATGCCACTGCATCTGATCCATAAGCTAAGGCGAAGGGGGTCTCGCCCGTGCTAGTCCTTGGAGTTGTTCGATATGACCATAGCACCCTTGGTAGTTCATCGACCCACGCTGATTTAGAGGCTCCCAAATTTTTCTTCATGGTGTTCAAGATTGTTTTGTTTGTCAATTCAGCCAGCCTGTTTGCTTCTGGGTATCTTGGTGTGGAAAACAATAGCTTTATTCCCAGCCCTTCACAATAGTCTCGGAATTTCTTACTTGAAAACTGTCTTCCATTGTCCGTCATGATCTCACGGGGTAATCCGAATCGGCAAACTATGTGTTGCCACAAAAACTTTATCATTTGCGTATCACGGATGCTTAAGAGTGGCTCTGCTTCGACCCACTTTGTGAAGGCATCGGTTGCGATCACAATATATTCTTTCCCCCTCTCGCTCTTGGCATCTTCCCAACAATATCAATACCCCATCTGTGAAAAAGCCATACAACAACGTTTGAATGTAACATCTCAGCCTTCATGTGACTCATATTTGCGAACCTCTAGCAGTTTTCACAATTTCTAACAAACTCTTTTGAGTCACTTCTCAAGGTTGGCCAATAGAACCCGGCCGAAATGACTCTATGTGATAAGCTTCTCGGACCGATATGACTCCCACAGCTTCCTGAGTGCACTTCGGTCAGTATATCTAGCACATCTTGTTCTTTCACGCATTTGAGCATTGGTCCTTCGAATGACTTTTTGTATAACTCTCGTTCGAATAAGATGAACCTTGCAGCCCTCCTTGCTATTTTAGCGAGTCATGTTCCTTGTTCTTCACTTGTCCCTTGCAAGTATGCTTTTATTTCATCCATCCACGACTTTGAATTTACTATCACATTCACTTGCGCTGCATTTTCAGTATCATCCTTCTGACGGATTTATATACTGAAAGAATTATGATTGGTATATTATGTACAAGGTTTATTGGTTAATATACTGGGAATCATAATTGTTGTATGTTCATCTCCTGTCTGAATTAACAAACATGTGTCGCAAACACAATTATCCTCTTATCTCGTCGATAGGGAGATCATACGGTGTGTAGAAGATCACGGAAGATCGTATGGATCGTTTGACCTAGCGAGATATAAATAGTCATCACAGCTGAGACAGTTCCAGGATAAACTGTCGGTATAGGCTGCAGCATATGCGGATAAGCATCTTATCTTGGATGACTTGGTATGCTGGTGTGGGGTACATATTGATGAGGACCGAAGTCGAGATCGATTCTTTTATCTGACATTAAAAGAATCTAGATCTTTATGACTCGATGGAATCTTAAACCTATATGAGGATACAGAGGTATACATATATTGTATGTCACTTTGAGTTGTAGAAAAGGTTCTAGTTGAACCTGTTCTTCTGCAGTCTTGGGTGATATCAATCTGTGTATGACTGTCTGGTATCTGAACTAGGTAACCACATCCAGTATAGGATGGTGACATTCCCTGAACAGCTCAAAAGGTTCGTTATGCTAAAGTCCTGCAGGCTGATTAAGTTCAAGCATAAGTGAAAAGGTTTGAGTGGATTGATTCAGGAATTAAAGATGTTAATTAATTAA
This sequence comes from Plectranthus barbatus, assembly GCA_026898455.1. NCBI lineage: Eukaryota > Viridiplantae > Streptophyta > Magnoliopsida > Lamiales > Lamiaceae > Plectranthus > Plectranthus barbatus. The sequence continues at coordinate 75,958 of JAPKLW010001651.1, read as the reverse complement.
ATAGCTTGTCAGAGCTTAAATTAATTAACGAATGTCTGTAACCTTAAATGTGGGGATAAACCGAGTCCAATGCAACCCGTTCCTCAAAACGTGGTAGCAAATAGGTAGGTCAGTATTGATTCTCTGGTGGCATGAATCAATATTAATTAATTAATTATATCCTGGGTTGAATATGAGAATTAATTAATTGATAGGCCTTATTTGCTATTTGCATTCTGGTCCCTGGTCTGGCCCATGATAACTCAAGCCCTTAGAAGCCAAGAATTTCCTATAAATAGGCCTCAGTACCTCAGAACTCAATACACCTACTACTCATAAGATCACAAGTTGCATACAGCAAACCAGAGCATTGGGAGCTGTGGTGATCGAGTGAGTTTGAGATACGAGGAGGAGATTCTGCTTCTCAACCGGGCAAAGGATCTGATAGATAATCTTCACCAGATTTTCAGATCGAGTTGGGATACAGATCAGAAGATCAGATCAGGAGGATTCTTCTTCTTCTCTCTCCTCTTATTTTCGAAAATATTCATTTATTTTCTTAAGATTAATTTCCTCAATCTGTTAGGAAATTAAATCTTAGTGCGTGGGAAAGATCAAAGGGCATCTCTACGCACTCGTTCTTCATCGTTCTTCAATCCAGGTATTCCGCATAACCTTCTTATGCATAATAATATAGGAGCACGGTAGGATTGTTCATAGGCATAGCAATTTATTTTTGATATTCCAATTAACGATCCTTGGCAAACGGACTTCGTGATTCAGTTCACGAATCCCTTCAATTGGTATCAAAGCCAGGTTTAATTAATTGGCTCTATCAGAAAAATAATATTGCCTATGAACATGCATGATTATTATTATTGATTGCATGCAATGGATGGTTTATGGATTGATCTTATGTTTTTCGTCCTCGTGGTTCCTCGGGTTAATCCGCCCATTTATATGGATTCGTTTTTCACCCACGAGATAAATCCGTGGTTAGATTAGAATTTTTAGATTGTAATTAGAATTATTCCATGTAATTTTATTTTCAAAAATTAAATCTGTAAAACGAAAAACGAAGAACACAAAGAACGAAGAACGCGAAGAACGCACGGCCGCACGACGCGTGACAGCGCCGGCACGACGCGAGTTCCATGCACGGCGGTCGACGGCGGCGGGGCACGGCAGCAGGGGGCGCGGCCGGCCATGGCGGCGCTCCAGCCACGCGCGGAAACCCTAGGGTTTCAGCGCACGTGGCGCGCCACGCTCGCAGGCAGACGGCTACGCGGCCCAGGCGGGCCAGGGCAGGTGCGGCGGTGCGGGCGAGAAGGCAAGACCGGCCAGGAGCGGCGGCACGCGGCGAAGGGGGCGAGCGCGCGCGATCGCGGCGGAACCCTAGGGTTCGCACGGCGCGCGGCAGGCTCGTGCCCCTGCGCGCTCGTCGGCGGCGGTCCCTCCTCCCTCGGTCGACGTTGGCAAGCGGGGCAGGTGTCGACGGTGACTCGGGACCGGCGACGCGAGCTGGACGGCGACGGGGGCTGGGCGTGCGGCCGGAACACAGAAAAACCCTAGGGTTTTTTGCGTGGTTTGTGCGAGCCTCCGATTCCAATCTTGCGCGATTCCGGTGAGTCACGGAGGCTGGTGAAGGAGAAGAAGAGTGAACGGCGGTTCGGGCAACGGTCGGGGCAAGCCGGGGCGGCGGCATGCGAAACGGGCAACGGTCGGAGAAGGCGGTATCGCGGACTTCATCCATGCACGTACGTGCATGGCTGTTGTGCATGCCGGGAGCCCTCACGACGACGGCGGGTCGCCGGCGATGGTGTTTCACCGGTGGTGGCTCGTCGGGCCGAGTTCTCGCTGGCTATTGGGCTTGCAATGTGTGCCTAGGCCTGCGATCTCGTTAACTGGCCCAGTTGTCCAATTTTCTGATGGATCAAATCTTGGAGGCCCAAGTTCAGAAAATAAATCAAGATCTTAGTCCAAGTAGTGGGAGCCCAGTCGAAGATCTGTAAAATAAATTCCAACTTGTAATAGTTAGAATTATTTCGTTTTTGTATCATGGGGCCACGAGGACAATTTTATTTGCTTTATTATTTGTCTTGGCATGATATACGTGTTTAAAATAATTGCGCAGCATATCAGCATGTTGTAGATAATAGAGAGCACGTTTACTGCTTTTATTTACAGCTTTAAAGCATGCTATGTGATTTATTTTATGTAATTAATTATGGCTATATATTCGGGGTTCATGCTATGCATGATAGAATTTTAGCAATGTTATAATTATGGCTACATAAAATAATCTGTGCAATTGAACCTTATGAACTAAAAATTACTAAGCTCATAATTTAGTAAGACCTCCACAAAGCGATCATTTATTGGAAGTGGATAATTTATTAGGTAAACGTCTACATGTGTAGCTTACTTAATTTATTGTTCATAAGTTCTAATAGATAGGATTTCTTAAAACAAACATTTATTTCATGTGAGAAGTGGGAGTTCATGCGTAAACGTCTACATGTGTAGCTTGCGTATTGAATTTTCATAAGTTCTCTAGGGATTGAATTAAATGAGAAAACCTTATTATAGGGATCAGGTGTGTCCTTATATGGGAGGGTTGGCTTTGGTGGTAAGCTAGCTTAGATATTGTCCAGAGTATAACTCATATGTGAAGTCCCTGCTCAGTAGGATAATATGGTCTTAAGTTAGTCTCCAATTATTAATTCCATTTGTCTAAGGAACCCGGGCATGGATTGGAATTAAAGGACTGGAATTGAAAGATGCAGTCTGGTTAGGTGTTTTGTTGTAAACGTCCACATGTGTGGCTTGCAATAGTAACACTTAGGCAAATTGGAGAAAACATTAATATTGCTTTATCATAAGGTTTCAATATTAATTGTTTCAATGTTCTGCGACTATGTTTTAATTGGTATTTTAATTTATTGTTTTCAGATATGTCTATTCATCGTATCATTTATCTCTTGACATCAAATCCTTTAACCGGTCCGAATTTTCCTGAGTGGAAGTTTTGCTTCATGGAAATACTCCACATTGCAAATCATTCTCGTATACTCTATATGGATCCTTTATCTCCCAAGTATTGGAATTGCACTGGTTATGAGCGACTATTCTATGAAAGATGGAAGATCTCTGATGAGTTTGCCCGCATTCTCATTAAGAAAACTCTATCCAGAGAACTAAGGCTCAAGTACGATCAGTACCAATCTTTTGTTGAGATATGGAGGGATCTAATAAGGGTATATGGGAAGGTGAGACGAATTGTCAGTTATAGTCTTGTGGAAGACCTGGTCTGCAAGAAGATGACTGATGGGAGTTCGTTGTCTCTGCATCTTGACAGCATGATGGAAATCATGAGAAGGTACAGAAAGAGAGGTGGACGAATTACTAGTCGGGCTAAAGTCAGTATCGTCCTGCACTCTCTCTCTGATTCTTATGATGATTTCATCAAGTCCCTTGGTGCCAGGTGCAAGTACGCTCTTCCAGAGTTACTCTTGGCACTAGAACGATGGGAATCTGACCAGAAAGCTTCAGAATTTGCTCAATTCATGAAGGTCTTTGATAAAACTATGATTGAGGCAAAGGAATTGCTTAAGCGGTTAGAAGAGACTGATCAGGCAGAGACTATCACGAGGCCATGCAAACGCAAGCGAAGTGAAGTAGATTGTCTAGTGCCTAGCACGGGTAGACAAGGTACGTCATGTGCATTTATAACGGAAACATGTTTAGCATCAGTTTCTACCCATTCTTGGGTAGTGGATACTGGAGCTACTGACCATGTTTGTTATACTTTGCAGGGGTTCAGGCCGACAAGGCAGCTGAAGCATGACGAGATTACCATCTCAATGGGCAGCGGAGAACGAGTCTCAGCAGTAGCCATTGGAGATTTTACTTTATGCTTTGAAAACAATGTTCTGATTTTGAGAGATGTTTTATATGTGCCGGTTTTTCGGCGGAACTTAGTTTCAGTTTTCAAGTTATTTTGTGATGGATATTCAGTTATTTTTTATAGTGGAGTTTCTATCATTGGTAATAACAGTGTTATCTGTCATGGCAAACTGATTGACTCTCTCTATATCATTGATTGTATGCATAAATCTTCCGTGAACGTTGCAAACTCATCTAATAATAATAATCATTTAAAGAGAAAGTTTTCTTCCGATGAGGATCAAACATATCTCTGGCACTTGAGACTAGGTCACATCAATCTAAAGAGGATTAAAAGATTAGCATGCGATGGGCTCTTGGATTCCTTCCAAGTGGTACCGCATCCAATCTGTGAGTCCTGTATAGAAGGAAAGATGACGACCAGGCCTTTTAGGGCAAGTCAGTCTCGAGCAGAGGATGTATTACAATTGATCCACTCTGACTTATGTGGACCAATGTCCACGCAAGCTCGTGGAGGTTATGAGTATTTCGCCACATTCATTGACGATTACTCAAGATTCGGATATGTCTATTTGCTTCGCCATAAGTCTGAATGCTTTGAGAAATTCAAAGAATTCCGGACTGAGGTAGAAAAGAAGCTTGGTAAGACTATCAAGACACTACGATCAGATCGTGGTGGAGAATACCTCAGCAACGAGTTCTTGCAGTACTTGTCAGATAACGGGATTACATCCCAGTGGACTGCACCAGGAACCCCTCAACAAAATGGTGTAGCGGAAAGAAGAAATAGAACTCTCTTGGAAATGGTCAGGTCGATGATGAGTTATGCAAGCTTGCCGATTTCGTTTTGGGGATATGCCTTGGAAACAGCGGCCTATTTGCTTAACCTAGTACCTTCTAAATCAGTTCCTAAAACACCTCTGGAACTCTGGTATGGGCGAAAGTCAAGTTTAAACAGAGTGAGGGTTTGGGGTTGTCCAGCATATGTGCTGACAAAGGAACCTGATAAGTTAGAAAGTAGAGGCAAGCTAACGCTGTTTGTAGGATATCCCAGGCAAACGAAAGGTGGTTACTTCTATTGTCCAGAGAATCAGAAAGTCGTTGTCAGTACCAACGCGAGATTCTTGGAGGACGAATATGTAAGAAACCACAGATCCAAGAGTGAAATTATTCTCCACGAGCTTGAGAATAAAGAAGCAATTCCATCAGGAAAACCCAGTGTAGTGGTAAATCCACCTGTAACAGGTGAGAATATACCAACACTGCCACTAATGCAAGGTATGGGACAAACGCGTACTGTGCCAACTACTAACACAGCTCAGATGCCTCGTCGCAGTGGGATGGTTAGTCACCAACCCGAGAGGTATATGTTCGTGGGAGAGTCTTCTGACTTGATTCCGGAAAATGGACTAGATGATACCGATCCCTGGACATATGACGAGGCGGTATCTGACAAAGATGCGGACAAATGGCTGATCGCCATGGATTCTGAAATAGAATCCATTACTGCTATGGATGTATACCAGAAAACTGATTTGCCAGATGGCCATCGAGCCATAGGGTGCAAATGGGTATACAAAAGAAAGAAAGGATCGAATGGGGAAATTACAGCTTTCAAAGCAAGGCTGGTGGCGAAAGGTTATAGTCAGAAAGAAGGTGTAGACTATGACGAGACTTTCTCACCGGTAGCTATGCTTAAGTCCATTCGAATACTCCTAGCCATAGCAACACATAAGAACCTAGAAATCTGGCAGATGGATGTCAAAACCGCATTTTTAAACGGGTACCTTGAAGAAGGTAGGGACATCTATATGCAACAGCCAGAAGGTTATGTGCAGAAAGGCGAAGAACATTTGGTCTGGAAGCTAAGGAAGTCGCTGTATGGACTTAAACAAGCTTCACGGTCATGGAATCTCCATTTTGATGAAGTGATTAAATCTTATGGATTCTCACAATGTTCAAACGAGAGTTGCGTGTACCGTCTATGTGTCAGCGGATGCGTAGTATTCCTTGCACTTTATGTAGATGATATTCTCCTATTTGGCGACAATGTGGAAGTATTGTCGGGCATAAAGGGGTGGTTATCCGAGCAGTTTCATATGAAGGACCTTGGGGAGGCAGGATACATCCTAGGGGTAAAAGTATTGCGGGAGCGCAATAAAAGGATGCTGACCTTGTCTCAAGGGTCATATGTGGATATTGTGATTGCCCGTTTCAACATGCATAATGCCAAGAAAGGTCTGTTACCCTTCAGATATGGCATCCATCTTTCCAAGGATCAGTGTCCGATGACACAAAAGGAGAAAGATGAGATGAGCAACGTGCCGTATGCATCGGCCGTGGGTAGCCTCATGTATGCAATGTTATGTACGAGGCCAGATATCTGCTTTGTTGTAGGCATGGTAGCGAGATACCAGTCTAACCCTGGACAGGCGCATTGGGCCGCGGTAAAGCACATACTCAAATACTTGAAAAGGACAAGTGACTATTGTCTTGTTTATCAGTGTGATGAGTTGTGCCCTGTGGGTTATACTGATTCGGATTTCCAGGCAGACCGAGATGAAAAGAAGTCCACCTCTGGCTATGTGTTCACATTGGGAGGTGGGGCCATATCATGGAGGAGTGCAAAGTAGAAGTGCATTGCGGACTCCACCATGGAAGCCGAATATATGGCAGCTTCTGAAGCTTCGAAAGAAGCAGTATGGTTTCGAAACTTCCTTCCGGAGTTGGACGTGAATCCTCAGCTACCCAGAACAATCACGGTGTATTGTGATAACTCGGGAGCTGTGGCTAATTCTAAGGAACCACGAACTCACAGAACAACAAAACACATTGAAAGGAAGTACCATATTATACGAGAAATCGTAGCAAGGGGTGATGTGCTGATAGAAAAGATTGATATGAAAGATAATATAGCGGATCCATTCACAAAAGCTCTGCCTCAGAAGGTTTACGAGATGCATGTACGTAGCCTTGGGCTGAGGGCAAAGCTAGCCACGTAGAATGCTTGATGTAATAGCTAGATTAGTTTAGACTCGTTATACTCTGGAAAGCAAATGTATAATGCTTTGAGTATAAGTGGGAGATTGATGGATTTATATACTGAAAGCATTATGATTGGTATATTATGTACAAGGTTTATTGGTTAATATACTGGGAATCATAATTGTTGTATGTTCATCTCCTGTCTGAATTAACAAACATGTGTCGCAAACACAATTATCCTCTTATCTCGTCAATAGGGAGATCATACGATGTGTAGAAGATCACGGAAGATCGTATGGATCGTTTGACCTAGCGAGATATAAATAGTCATCACAGCTGAGACAGTTCCAGGATAAACTGTCGGTATAGGCTGCAGCATATGCGGATAAGCATCTTATCTTGGATGACTTGGTATGCTGGTGTGGGGTACACATTGATGAGGACCTAAGTCGAGATCGATTCTTTTATCTGACATTAAAAGAATCTAGATCTTTATGACTCGATGGAATCTTAAACCTATATGAGGATACAGAAGTATACATATATTGTATGTCACTTTGAGTTGTAGAAAAGGTTCTAGTTGAACCTGTTCTTCTGCAGTCTTGGGTGATATCAATCTGTGTATGACTGTCTGGTATCTGAACTAGGTAACCACATCCAGTATAGGATGGTGACATTCCCTGAACAGCTCAAAAGGTTCGTTATGCTAAAGTCCTGCAGGCTGATTAAGTTCAAGCATAAGTGAAAAGGTTTGAGCGGATTGATTCATGAATTAAAGATGTTAATTAATTAAATAGCTTGCCAGAGCTTAAATTAATTAACGAATGTCTGTAACCTTAAATGTAGGGATAAACCGAGTCCAATGCAACCCGTTCCTCAAAACGTGGTAGCAAATAGGTAGGACAGTATTGATTCTCTGGTGGCATGAATCAATATTAATTAATTAATTATATTCTGGGTTGAATATGGGAATTAATTAATTGATAGGCCTTATTTGCTATTTGCATTCTGGTCCCTGGTCTGGCCCATGATAACTCAAGCCCAATAGAAGCCAAGAATTTCCTATAAATAGGCCTCAGTACCTCAGAACTCAATACACCTACTACTCATAAGATCACAAGTTGCATACAGCAAACCAGAGCATTGGGAGCTGTGGTGATCGAGTGAGTTTGAGATACGAGGAGGAGATTCTGCTTCTCAACCGGGCAAAGGATCTGATAGATAATCTTCACCAAATTTTCAGATCGAGTTGGGATACAGATCAGAAGATCAGATCAGGAGGATTCTTCTTCTTCTCTCTCCTCTTATTTTCGAAAATATTCATTTATTTTCTTAAGATTAATTTCCTCAATCTGTTAGGAAATTAAATCTTGGTGCGTGGGAAAGATCAAAGGGCATCTCTACGCACGCGTTCTTCATCGTTCTTCAATCCAGGTATTCCGCATAACCTTCTTATGCATAATAATATAGGAGCATGCTAGGATTGTTCATAGGCATAGCAATTTATTTTTGATATTCCAATTAACGATCCTTGGCAAACGGACTTCGTGATTCATTTTACGAATCACTTCACCTTCTTCCAGTCTCGAGTTGCTGGCCACATTGCAATCATTAGTGGAACCAATCGAGATGAGCTAACGTCTATTGATGCTGCAAGATTTGCCATTGCATCTGCTTCGATATTGTGCTCTCTTGATATATGTTCCACTGTCACTTCTTCAAAGTTCGACTCCAATTTTTTAGCAACTTTGTGGTATGCGAACATCCTACAATCTCTTGCTTGAAATGATCCCAATATTTGATTTACAATCAACTTAGAATCTGATTTCACTTTGACCTTTCTCACCTTCATCTCTGCTGCTAGTTGTAGACCGGCTATCAGAGCTTCGTATTCTGATTCATTGTTGGTGGCTCGGAATTGAATCTTATTGCCCTCTGGTACATGACTCGATCTAGTGATATCAAGGAGATACCTGCCCCTGCTCCCCTTGCATTGCTCGAACCATCAACATATAGAACCCAGAATTCTTCTGTTTTGGATTCGACTGGTGCGGATTCTACCTCTGCTTGTACATGCAAGTCTGGAGTGTACTCTGCAATAAAATTTGCTAGGATTTGTGACTTTATAGTTCGTCGCGGTTCGTATCGTATCCCATAACCTCCCAAATCCACCGCCCATTTCATCAATCTTCCCGATAATTCGGGTCTTGACAGTATGCTTCGTATGGGAAAGTTTGATACCACCACCACTTCTTGTGCTTCGAAATATGGACAGAGCTTCTTTATTGCCATCACGAGTGCGAGGACCAATTTTTCCAATGCCAGGTAACGGGTCTCTGCATCCAATAATGTTTTGCTTGTAGGGTTTTACCTTGAACCGAATCACCAAAACCAAACTGAACCGGATCGATCTATGGATATTGCTTATAATTAAATTTCTCAAAAACCTAGCATGCTCCTATGAATTTAATACATAATTGTAGATAGAGAGATTATCGTAATTCCGTCGTCTCTGTACCGATCTTTCGCGTTTGAATTCTAAAAACCAATTCAACCACGTGATCCAATTTAATCTGCGGAAATAGAAATTAGGGATCTAATTTCTTAGATTAAAATCAAAAATAAAAGGGGAAAAAAAGAAAGAAATCTGTTCTCCAGATTAGATCTTCAGATCTGTGTCCCGGTGCTGGTCAGATCTACTACTGGTGAGGACTCCGTAGATTTGTGGCTTGAGCAGGACCAGAATCAAAATTCTCCTCCTCTCTCCCTCTGAAGTCGGCACCTCTCTCTCAATCTCTTAGATCTAGGGTTTTTCAAATTGTGTTATGAAGTGGCTTAGGTTTCAGAGAGTGAGAGGTCTATTTATAGACCTAGGGTTATAAAACCCTAGTGGGCTCCTGGGCTCAATTCAGCACACTTATTGGGCCAGACCAGGGACCTAATGAAAAATAAAGTGGGCCTATAAATTAATTAATTCCCATGTCCACAACCCAGGACACAATTAATTAATTAATATTAATACTTTTTCACCACACAATTAATACTAACCTACCCCTTTATTACCACGTTATGAGAACGAGTTGCATTAATTGAGAATCCCCATATTTAAGGTTACCGGACATCCATTAATTAATCGGAGCCTCTAACAAGCTCTAACTACAATTAATTAATATCTTATAATTCCTGAGTAGTACCACTCAAACCTTATCACTCGTGCCTGAACTTAATCGGCCTGCAGGACTTTGGCACGATGAATGTTATTGAGCTCCTCAGGGAATGTCCCCATCCTATTACTCGGATATGGTTACCTAAACCCAGTCTCTGGCAGTACTACACGAACTGCTGTTACCCAAGATGCGGATATACGAGCACGTTACTTAGGCTCTCCACCATGGCAAGTCAAAGCAACAGTCAACCCGTGCAAACCCCTAAACCTTTGTTAGGGTTTGGACTCAATCAATATAACGAGATCTTTTATTCGTTGATGTCAGACAGATGAATATATCTCACTGCGGTCCATCAATACGCCACCTCTGCGTACCAGCATGTCAAGTAACCAAGACAGACTACTTATTCCGACAATGCCTCAGCCATCTCGACAGACGTATCCTCATACGCTGTCTCGGCTGTGATCAGGTTTATGTCTCACTAGGTCAAGTGATCATACTGTCTTCTTCGATCTACAACACACCGTATGATCGTCCCTATCGGTGAGACAAGAGGATACCATTGTTCATACATGTAAGATTGTTAACAAATAGGTGAAATAAACCGTTGTATACTCATTGTAATAAATGCTTTCAGTATACAAAACCCATCACTGCTAACATAATATACCGGTTATTGCGACTCCCCCTGCTCTCTTATCAGCACAGCACTCAGTGCCCTTTCAGATACTGCTAAATAAAGCTGTAAAACTTCCCCTTTGGATGGCTTTGACATTATGGGAGTGCTTGTTAGATAGTTCTTCATCTGTGTCAGGGCTTCATCACATTCTGTAGTCCACTCGTACCGTTTCGCTTTCTTCATAAGCTCGAAGAAACGCGTAGTTCGATCCGAATATCTTGCTACGAATCGACTCAATGCAGCCAACTTTTCTATCATTCTCTGCAGTTCCTTTAGTGTACTTGGTGGCTTTAACTCTTGGATGGCTTTTATTTGCACTGGGTCCGCCTCGATCCCTTGTCTGCTCACCACATAGCCCAGGAACTTCCCCGAGGTCAAGCCAAATTGACATTTTGACGAATTTAATTTCATGTTGAATCTCTTCAGAATGTTGAATATCTTAGATAAGTGTTGTAGGTGCTCATCCATGCTCGATAATTTTACAATCATGTCGTCGACATAAACCTCCATGGATTTTCCAATCAACGGCTCGAACATTCGATTCATCAATCGTTGGTAGGTTGATCCAGCATTCTTCAGACCAAAGGGCATTACACGATAGCAGTAGATTCCTTGATTCGTCATGAAGGTTGTCCTTTCTTCATCAGGTGGAAACATTCGGATTTGGTTGTATCCAGAGAATGCGTCCATGAAAGACATCACAGCATATCCTGTAGTCGAGTCAACCAGCCGGTCAATGTGTGGAAGAGGAAAAGGGTCCTTCGGACACGCTTTATTCAAGTCTGTATAATCTACGCATACTTTGTTCTTCCCATTCTTCTTTTTTACCACCACCACATTTGCTAGCCACTCTGGGTATTTAACTTCCCTTATAAAACCCACTTTTAACAGGTTAGATACTTCCGCGATTGCGATGTTCTTCTCAGCCGCGAACCTTCTCTTCCTTTGATGTACAGGTTTTACCTGTGGGTCGACCTTTAGTTTGTGGGATATTATCTATGGGTCGATACCCGACATTTCATCATGACCGAACGCGAAGACCCTTCTTTGGCTCTGCAGGAATGCAAGTAGTGCATCGCCTTGCTCTGTCGAGAGGTTTCCTCCTACAAATGTAGTTTTTGATTCTTCCTCTTCTAAACTTACTTCCTTCAACTTTTCTTGTGCATTTACCATCCCAATGGTTCGAAGTGTGAATGCATAGCAATCCCCTGCAATATGCTGCTCTTCCTTTATCGAACGAATTCTCCAAGGTGTTTGGAACTTGATAACTTGGTGGAACGATGATGGGACGGCTTGCAGTTCATGCATCCACGGTCGTCCCATGATTGCGTTATAGCACAATTCTGCGTCGACAACTTGGAATCGAACGGAGAGATTTATTCCTTCTAAATAAACAGGTAAAAGTAGTTCTCCCAATGGTATCAGTTGTTCACCGCTGAAACCAACAAGCTGACTCGAGCTTGGCTTTAGGTTCTTCTCTGATATGCCCATTCTTTTGAATGCTTTCAAGAAGATTAAATTCGAGGATGCTCCGCTATCTACTAAAATCCTCTTCATCCTACAGTTTGTAATTAAGAGCTCTAGCACCAATGCATCATCGTGTGGTTGTCGAACTCCTTCTGAGTCGGAGGGTCCAAATGTAATTTCTTCAGTAGATAACCAGGACGGCCTTATTGAATTCACACCTCTTGCTTCTCTTCGGTAATGTTTGTACGTATTTCGTATGGTTCCTGCTATAGGTAGCCCACCGGATATCATATGGATGGTCTTCTCTACCAACGGCTCGTTGGGTAGAGGTATTCAATTTGCGCCTGTGGCTGCTTCCTTTCTCTCTCGAACAGGTCTCCCCCGATTTCTCCTCCAAGTGTTGCTCTGTTGTTCTCCCTTCAAGTGTTGGGATACCCCTGGTCGAGGAGCCTTTGAATTTCCTTCAAGAAATCCCTGCACTCAATTGTTTTGTGCCCGTAACCTTGATGGAAGGCACAGTAATTTTCCGGAGTCTTTTGCCCAATGTTGGCTAATGCTTTTGTCGGCTATTTGACCTGTCCCCTTAGAGCCATCATTTCTTGAATTACCACCATCGGGTTTGCGTTCATATTGAATGGCTTCACAGTGCTCCCCACGGGATTTTGTGTGTTTATTACTTTGCGGTCGTTCTGACTCAAATAGGGAGCGTATCTACTCGTCTTCCCCGATGTTGCATCTGGTCGGGATATCGCTCGTCCTTTATCCCTCTTCCCGAAGCTTTCTTCTTCTATTTCTCTTCGAATTTGAACCTTTGCCCTGGTCATCATTTCAGTATACGTGGCGCACGGATATTTTACTAATTTCCAGAATAAACTTGACCCACGTGTTAATCCCTTCTTGAAAGCCGACATTGCAGTTTCTACCATGCAATTGGGAATCGAAACCTTTGTTTCGTTGAATCTTTTGATATAGGACTAAAGTGATTCGCCTTCCCTTTGCATGATCTGGTAGAGATCGTCAGATTGTTTCGGCATTCTCCTGCTACTCGAGAATTGTGAACAGAATTGTTTATGCAGTTCTGCGAATGACCCTATGCTCCCCACTCTCAAGTGCATAAACCACTGCATTGCTGCCCCTTCGAGGCATGCACCAAAACTTCTGCACATGCATGCCTCCCGAACTACTTCTGGTATCGTAGTGGTTTGCATCTTAAATTTATATAAAGTTATGAACTCGTCTGGATTTGTTGTTCCATCATATGCCTTTATAGTTGGAATCACAAACCTCTCTGGGATAGCTGCCTCTGCCAGTCGACTCACAAATGGGGAGTCGTTGTAGTCTCCTGTCACATTACTCGTTGTGGTGGTAAGTAATCCCGGCACTGTGGCCAATGCCTTTGTTAATTCTTCAACTTTTGCTTCGAGGTTCTTCACCCGATCTTCTGGCTTCTTTTCATTCAAGTTTCTCCTTCCTGAATAACGCATGCTCCCAGAGTGGGCCTCATGGTGTTCGTTGCTAATATTCTCAGATTCGAACCGTTCTTGATATACAGCCAGCTGTTCTTTAAGCCTTTCTGCATCCATAGTTGCTCAACGGTTTTGTTCCCTTAATTCCTCCATTTCCTCCTGCATTTTGCGTAGATGCTCTTCAAAGATCTTTTGGTTTATTTCTGAAGTACCTTCACTGGTGTCAATTCTCCTGGATCCCGATCCTTCCATCTCTGATTCCTTCTTTCAATTTCCCACAGACGGCGCCAATTGTTGTTTCTAAGATTTGATGTAATTGAAAGAGTACTGAAGAGCTGAAATGAATTCGATAAGAACAAATATTCTCTTTTATTCCAGGAAAAATCAACCCTTTGCTCATTGCATTTTCACTTATTTATACAAGCTGTCTATTACAAGGAAGTATCATTTAGGGGACTGATTTGTAGATCAACATTTAATGTTCGTTCCTTATGATCTGCCTTCAATCTTCAATCCCTTGATCTTTGTTCTTTTCCCCTTTTAGACGTGATAGTTTGGCGAGGAGTTGATTGCTCTGCTAACTTGTTTGGCTCGAATAGGATTCGAGCCCACTTGGTCATCGAGTGCTCATTAATCGACCCCATTTACGATTCGACCGATTGGATTGAGGTTTGATGTAGTCTTTTGGAATCGTGGTATAACAATGAGCACTCTTTGTCAGACGATCCACTATAACCTATATCACTATATTCCCTTTCTGTGACTTTAGCAACCCCGTCACAAAGTTCATGGTGATATGTTCCTCATTTTATCACCTTACTCAATTTGAAACTCAACACTCAGGTGTTGCAATATATAAATTGAAACTAATTTAAAGCATACTTGGGCTTATAACCTGAACTAAGATTTGACAAATCAAACTGACATGTCACCATCATTTTGGATAAATGCAAGTTACCGTGAAATAATTTTTTCCATTGTGCAATTTACAATATCTCTGAAAAACCGGGACCAATACTAGACATTGTAAAATAAAACTAATATGTAATCCTTTAGTATAAATTTATTTGAATATGATACACAATTTAAATGGGAGGGGTGTTACTTACATAGCTTTAATCATAATCAATTGATTATAGGTACATTGCTGGTTAAGGTCCAAATCAAATGTGAGCCCAACCCAAAGTTATCTTCTCCGACACATGATCGACTTCAATAAACTGCGGTCGTACATTGTATTATAAGATTTAATAATGCATTCTTACTTTGGTTGATGAATGTTTTGTTATGTAGTTTTTAATAATAAGATATTGACATTATGACATATATTTGATGTTTTAATCTATAAAATAAAGTAATATTTTTTTTAAATTTTTTATAATAATTTATCATTTAATTGATTATTTTAACATTGACAACTTGTGATCTCAATTTATTTTAGTAAATAAGTATAACTTTTTTTTATTAATTATTTGGGGTGAAGAGATAAAGAGTTTCTTATAATTTTAACACTCTACACATTATTTTTATTATGGGCAATATTGTACATTCATGTTTCATTTATACTTAAATACATTAATTATTACATTATGTGCAAATTTTGGCAAACTATATTATGTCCATTTAGCAACACCCTATTCTTTTTTGTCTTCTTGTAGTTTGTTAGAAGTAGATACGTGTAGATAGTTGGTTGGCCGCTCTTTTGTATATATTTTCTCTCTTGTTTGATTTCTACGCAATAAATGAAATAGCAAGAAAAATTTCCCAAAGTTTGCTCTACGTTTCTTCTACAATCCATGATTTGAACAATCTTTACAGATGTATCCAATTGTTGAGAGTTTCCGAATCATATCGATAAAAATATTTTATAAGATTATTTGCAATAACAACATAAAACTTTTTAATTTATTGTTTGTTATTTATTATAATCTTGAATAAGTTTTGAATGATAATTATTTGTGATTGCTTATTTTTATTGTTATATTTGATATTATTTAATCTTCAAAATTTGGAGAACAAAATATAATTAAAGATAATAAATATAAATTAATTAAAAAAATATTTAAAAAAATTAATTTCATAATGCACGAGTTGTGAATCATGCAAAATGCAAATTTTTTACTTTGTTGCATGAGTATGTGAAATGTAAATAAACACACATGAGACATTTACGAAAAGAGCATAAAATAGTATTGGAAAATGAGTTGTCAAAATTCGTTTCTAGTTTATTTAAGTTTTTATGGTTTATAGCTTTTTAATTTGTTTTAAAAAATCTTATTTAATTAATTTATACTTTATAAGCATTTGATGTATATTGTGTTATTTTTAAATTTTAAAGATTGAATAATACAAAAAATTATAATTAAAATTATTAATCAAAAAGAATTATCATTTAAAATTATTCAAGTTTATAATAGTGAAAAATATTTTAAATACCCAAAACCACTAAACACATTATGAAAATACCCAAAATATTAAACACATTTAAGAAATACTCATTTTTGACTTTTTGACATTTGGGATTTATTTTTTTTGTTATGATGATGAAATCATCCCCAACAATCACATCACCAAGTTTTTAATAATTTATAATTTATAAATTTTAATATATATATATATATATATATATAGGGTTGCATTATATGGTTACCTAGCTTTCCTATGCTATATGAGACTAAAATCAAACCTTTCAATTTGAATTTAGATGGATAGGATTAAGTTTAAATTTTAGTGATTAAATATATAATAAGGGTAATGAGGTAATTAATTTATATTATTATTTCTCATTAACCAACCTAATGTTACATTATTCCTTGTTTCTCTCTCTCCCATCAATATTCTCTCTCCTTTATTATTCTTATAAAATTTTAAATAATCATAACTCATTTAATTTAAGTTATTTTTTTACATACTATATATCAAATTAAAGATAATTTAATTATCTTTCAAACAAAATCCCTATTACATATGTTCAGAATAAGATAATCGAAGTAAACTAAATAATGTAATAGGTAAAGCTAAATAATGTACCATAATATAGAGAATAATGTAATGTTATATTATACTTACCTAGTTTTGATGTTGTCCGTATAAAAATTGGGGAAAATCTTGATTTTACAGTTGCAGTTGCATTTTATACATAAAAAAGGTGTTCGAGTGCTACATTATGTGTCGTCTTTGTATTATATTATATGTTTGTTTTTTTTCAATTACATGATATAGATCAAATTATTGCATGATTGGTACATTGTGCATTGACTGAGTGATACATTATGTGTCACATGTGTATTAAATTATTCATATCTTTTTTTTTTGCGGTTGCAGTATATACATCAAAGTGTTGCCTGAATGGTACAATATGTGTTGACAGAGTGGTACATTATGTATCGACTTTATAGTACATTATTCAACCGTATGTACATTATTCATGTATGTATTTTTTGTGGTTGCATGATATAGATCAAAGAGTAATGATACATTGTATATTGACTGAGTGGTACATTATGTATTGATTGTATATTACATTATTTGACTGTACATTATATTATTCATGTCTTTTTTTTTGCGGTTGCATGACGTAGATAAAAGTATTGTTTGAATGGTGCATTGTATATCGACTGATTGGTACAATATGTGTTCACTGTATATTACATTATTAATGTCTGATTTCTTGCTGAAAAAAGAAACACATAGTTCTCTTTATTCACCAATATATAATTCTCTTTATTAGTATTACAGTATTACATTATTCATATTATTATGTTACATTATTTAGTTTTAGCTATTACATTATTTGGTTTTGCTACAATTACCTTATTCCTAACATATGCAATAGGGATTTCGTTTGAAAGATAATTAAATTATCTTTAATTTGATATATAATAAGTGAAAAAATAATTCAAATTGAAGAAGTTATGATTATTTAAAGTTTTAAAAGAACGATAGAGGAGAGAGAAAAATGATGAGAGAAGGAAAAATAAGAAACAACCGTGATTGTTTAATGAAAGAGAATAATATAAATTAATTATCTAATCTACCTAATATACCCTTAATTTATATTTTAAAATTAAAAATAAAAATTAATTCATAATTTAATAACCGTTAGATTGATAAAATTAATGGTTGAGATTTGGTCTCATATAATATTTGGAGAATGGGTAACATATGATCACTACTATATATATATATATATATATATATATATATATATATATATATATGGGTACGTTATAGTGGCAATCACCTCTTAAGTGTGATATAAGACTAATTATAGACCATCAGATTAGATAATGGACGAAGAAGATTCCATTTTTTTTTTAAATTCGTTGCCGTGGGTAGGAGGGGGGTGGGGGAATGGTGGGTCGGTGTTGGGGAAATTGAAGGGGGAAGTGGATCGGTGGTGGAAGGCACCGACCACGGACCCACATTGACGAAATTTTTTTTGGATTTATTTTAATTGTGGTCGGTGTCGGGTCTGTGTCAAGCAATGATACAGACCCGACATCGACGATAATCAAAAATTTAAAATATATATATTTTTTTAATTTTTTTATCGTGGTTGGTGCCGGGTCTATGTCATGGTCCGACACCGACCCCCTCTCTCCTTAATAAAAATATATTTTAATTAAAAAGTTTCAATGAACTTCATTTTTTTTAAGAAATTTATAACAATTTTCTGAAAATTTTTCAGAATAGTGCAGTGAGTATTTTTTGAATGTAAATATTATTTTTGGTATTTTCATAATATATATAATGAAAATGGTTATTAATAAATTTCATTCTTTATACTCCCTCCGTCCCATGGGAATTGTCCCCATGGGATTTGGCACAATAATCAATGCGATAGAGATTGATAAAATTAATATTTTATTAGTGAGTGTGCATTAATTTTTCCATTTAGGTAAGATGACAATTAAATGGGACGGACTTAAAAGGAAATAGGGACAATTGAAGTGGGACGGAGGGAGTAATAAATAACAAACAATAAATTAACCACAAACATAAATTATAATTTATAAATTTTGGGATAAAATATTTTTATTGTAATAGTAAATATTTTAAGTTTTGTGCTAGAATCGCAACAGTTGAAAATTTTATGTTCAAATAACTGAACAACTTTATTACGAAGGATCCAACTTACTATAAATTTGACAAAATACACTTTTTCTCATTTTGTGTATGAAAGAAATTTGGATAGCACACTTGGTACCAATAATAATAATAAAGATATCCTTTCAATTTCTTTATGTATATTGATTACAATCTTTCAAAGCACCTAAGAAACACATAAAGGAAAGTTCATAGAAAGCATATATAAGAACTTGAGAAGAGGTAAGACAACTCTAACAACTAAAGAATTGTTTAGAGTTGAGCTTGATGGTCCTCTTAGAAAACATAAATACGTACCTGCTACGGTAAATTAGCTTGCAAAGTTGAGCTTCATGGTGTGACATTGACAAGTCTTCTCCATTTAACATGCACAAACACATAGAGCTTGTCCCACATGCATTCTAACCACTCAAAATAGGCTTTCCTCCATGACTTCTTCAACACCAACATGCTGCACACAATCGAAACTCCCACTGCATACCCCGATGACAACAACACATAAAACCACTCTATCTCCGTAGATTCAGCACTTCCTGCATCTTTGTTGCAGTCACTTGCTAAAGGAGGACCACAAAGATTGTTCCCAACAAAGCTCGAAATTTTGAAGCCCCCAAGTTGGGTGCTTTCTGGTATTTTTCCTGTTAAGTTGTTGTAGGACAGGTCCAAATTACTCAAAGAAGACATGTGTGAAGCTATTTGGGATTTGACCAGACAATGAGTTTCTTGATAAATCAAGAGACTCCAACTCCTTCATGTCACCAATGCGATCGGGGATCAAACCTGTGAAGTGATTTTGGGACAAGTTTAATGATCTCAACTCCACTAAACTTGTCAGCTCCTCCGGGATTTCTCCAGACAGATTGTTCCTCGAGAGATCAATACTCGTCACTAGAACAAGAATAGTGTCGTATTGATATAAATTGTTGGAAGATCAAATAAGTCAAAAAGGGTGGCCAGAAGATCAATTATTTGTCAAAAAGGGTGGCCAACCCTTTTTTGACTTATTTGGCCATTTTTTGGTCTGAGCAATTTTTTTTCCAACCATGCAGCAATTTCTCTTCTTCTTTTCATATGTTGCGGCTGTAACAATTCATCACAATCACGTAAACTCGCCTATAAAAGGCGAGTTTACATGCCACTGCAAAAATACATATTCAGAAAAAGAAATAAACTTTCAATCCTTTCTCCAGTTCTCCTGTTATTATTTCTTCTCAAATCATGTTGAAATCAATTAAACAACATGGTATCAGAGCAGGATTTTAATCCTGGCTCTTGAGATCCATAAAACCTTTTTTTTTTATCCAAGAACTCAGAAATTTTTCATCATTGTCCTATACCTTTCCCGTACCTTTTACCTAGATCAAGGCAGATTTACAATCCTCCTTTGCCTACAGAAAAATGACAGAAACCAGTCAGTCATTCAAAATCCCAGACAACATTCATCTAGGCGAAAAACTAGATGGAAATAACTATGCCGTATGGTCACGGCTCATGAAGATGGCTATCGGAGGCAGGGGTTGTCTTCCCCATATCACAGGCAATCCAGAACCACCAAAAGAGAAAGACTCGAAGTTCCCTCAATGGGAACAAATGGATCTCATCGTCTGCTCTTGGCTTTTGCAAAACATGGAGAGCCAATTGACCTCCAACTTTGTTCATTACCAGAGTGCAAAAGCGATCTGGAAAGCACTAGCAACCACGTATGGAAGCGGCTCCGACCCGTTCATTCTCTATGACCTGGAAATAAGGGCAAACAAAATCAGTCAAGGAGGAATGAAATTAGAAGATTATTGGAATAATCTCCAAACGTGCTGGATGAATATAGATCGAAGGGACCATAGCTCAGGGGAATATTGCGAAAAATGCAGTGTTCACCATCAACAAACCAAGAGCCAGAGGAGATTGTTTCAGTTCCTCTCCGGTTTGGATCAAAAATTCGACCCAATCCGGAAGGAAATTCTAAAGGAGGTTCCAGTCCCAACAGCCGAAGCCGCATTTAATCGGGTACGCAGCGACGCCGTTCGATCAGAAATTCTCCAATCCACGGCGGCAACAGAAACAGAGAACGGCGCCAGCGGCACCGGATTTGCCCTTCGACCCAATCAACAGTCGAGTCGGCCACACCAAGCCCGCACCGGCCCTCCTCACTCACGGCCAAAAATCGACAAATCACACCTCGTTTGTTCTCACTGTGGAAAGGAAAAACATACGAGAGAAATGTGTTTCGAGCTTGTTGGCTACCCCGACTGGTGGGACAGTGCAAAAAGGAACACGCCGACGATGGCAATGGCGAAGGGAAAGGCCGCCGTCGGCGTCGTCCAAAAAGAAGATGAAAGCGAAAGCGGAACGAGATTTGGAGGGTTTACCTGGGCATCGGACAGTGGGGCGGCGCCGGCGACGAGAGGTAACGGGATCGATTGCAAAATCGATCCCAATCCTAACCCTAAGCCTTTTATATATCCACCCAATTTTCGATTAAATCCTAAAAAATCCGAAAATACAAGAATAGCCCCTGTCCCAAAATTACACTCCAGTCCTTGTGCTTTGTTAAATTCAAAAATTGACCTCCCCACTCCTAATTATAAAAATAGACATTGGATTTTTGACTGTGGTGCTACAGACACAATGACGTTTGATAAAAATGATTTCGTGTCAAACACTAAGCCCTCACTCACACATATTCAGACGGCTAATGGGAATATTGTACCTGTTAGGGGAGCCGGAACTATACAAATTACCCCAAAAATTCATCTATCCAATTGTCTCTATGTTCCAAGCCTGTCCAATAAATTATTGTCCATCAGTCACCTTACCAAAGAACTAAACTGTACCTTACTCCTTCACCCTCATTTTTGTCTCTTACAGGATATTCGGACGAAGGAGATTATTGGACGTGGCACTGAGCGGAAAGGCTTGTACTACGTTGATGAAATAGCTCCTCGAGGCACTGCGTTGTTAGCTCAAGGATCATCTGAACGAGAAGTATGGTTATGGCATAGACGGTTAGGTCACCCATCTTCTGGTTATTTGAATAATCTTTTTCCAAAACTTGCTAGATTCAATGTTCAAAACTGTGAAACTTGTGTTTTGGCCAAAAGCCATAGACAGTCCTTTCGTTCTAATAATACTCGAGTTGATCATGTGTGCTCTCTTATACATGCTGATGTGTGGGGGCCTTCACCTATAACAAATAAGCACAAATATAGATATTTTTTTATATTTGTTGATGATTGCACAAGAACAACGTGGGTTTATTTTTTAGAACACAAATCTCTTGTACCAGAAAAATTCATCCATTTCTATAACATGGTCCAAACACAATTTCATACCTCGATTCAAATCCTTAGAACTGATAATGGGGGGGAATTTGTCAACCAAACCTTGAAAAACTTTTGCTCACAAAAAGGGATAATTCATCAAACCACTTGTCCATATACTCTAGAACAAAACGGAGTTGCCGAAAGAAAGAACCGTATTATCCTTGAAATGACTCGTGCAATGATGATCGAGTCTCAAGTACCTCTATCTTTTTGGCCAGAAGCTGTTGCCACCTCAGTCTACCTCATAAATCGCCTTCCCACAAAAATCCTTAACCTTAAAACACCCCTCGATGTACTGGCCAGCTCCACCTCCATACTATCACCTTTAACTCTTCCACCAAAAATCTTTGGTTGCTCTGTATTTGTTCACATACCCAAACATGAAAGATCTAAACTTTCTCCTTGTGCTGAAAAATGCGTGTTTCTTGGGTATGGGATAAACCAGAAGGGTTACCGGTGTTATAATCCAAAAACTTCCAAGATTGTCACAACCATCCATTGTACCTTCCTTGAAACCGAATTCTTCTTCAGCTAACATAGCAGTCAGGGGGAGAGTAGTACAGATATTCCAAAAAAGGGTGACTCTCTACGTTGGCTTCTTGATCGAGACTTCTCGGAAGATGATCCTCAGCTTGCTAACAACTCAGAAACTGAAAATCGAGACAACTCTCAATCAGTGCTGCCTGCAATGGTCTCCTCTCCAATATCCTCTTCCCAAACTGACCCCGAACCTGCCGAACCTATCTCTCAAAGCTATGTGCTGCCCCCCAGAGCCAACAGAGGCATACCTCCCCGACGATACTCTCCCGAAAGGTATGGAAATTCCCTTTATTCCATTGGATCCTTAGCTTGTTTAACAATGTCTGACAGTGCAAAGAAGTTCGAAAAAGCCCTATATAAAGAAGATATTCCACACTCAGAAAAAGAGGCTCTTCAAAGTCAGAATTGGAAGCTAGCAATGGATAAAGAGATGGAAGCATTGGCTAGAAATAACACATACGAAAAGTGTCAACTCCCTGTTGGGAAGAAACCTATTGGGTGTAGATGGGTCTTCACTATCAAAAGAAGACCAGACGGCTCAATCGAAAGATACAAAGCTTGCCTTGTCGCCAAGGGATACACCCAGACTTACGGCATCGATTACGCCGAAACTTTTTCTCCAGTTGCAAAACTAAATACTGTTCGTGTATTACTAGCTGTTGCGGTCAACAAAGATTGGCCATTGCATCAATTCGACGTGACCAATGCATTTCTTCATGGTGAGTTAAAAGAAGAAGTTTACATGGAACCCCCTCCCGGATATGGTCAAGGATTCAAACAAGGAGAAGTATGTAGACTAAGAAGGACTCTCTATGGGCTGAAACAGTCACCGAGAGCATGGTTTGGGAGGTTTACCATGGTAATGAAAGGACTGGGATACCTCCAAAGCAACTCAGATCACACCTTGTTTATCAAAAGGCGAGGAAAATATCTGACTTGTCTTATAATTTATGTTGATGACATGATTCTGACAGGGGATGACTTGGAAGAGATGGAAGAGTTGAAAAAGAACTTGTTCAAAGAGTTCGAAATGAAAAACTTGGGAAATCTCAAATATTTCCTAGGAATTGAAGTGTTACGATCAAAAGGCGGTATCTTCATCAATCAGAAGAAGTATACCCTAGACTTACTCGCTGAAACTGGGATGGTGGACTGTAAGCCAACAAGTACCCCAATTATGGTCAATCATGGTCTACAAATCCAAGAGGGAGGAGAAGAGGTTGACAGGGGGAGATATCAACGGCTAGTGGGAAAACTCATCTATCTTTCTCACACCAGACCAGATATTACCTATGCAGTGAGTGTGGTGAGCCAGTTCATGCACCAACCACAACTGGAACATATGAATGTCGTCCTTCGAATCGTCAGATATCTAAAGGGAACTTTTGATTATGGCATTGTATTCAAGAAAACAGAGGAATTAGAGATTCAGGCCTACACAGATGCAGATTGGGCTGGAAATCCAAATGATAGAAAATCTACAGCTGGATATTTTGTCATGGTAGGAGGAAATCTTGTCTCTTGGAGAAGCAAGAAACAAAAGGTTGTAGCTCTTTCCAGTGCAGAGGCAGAATTCCGAGGAATTAAGAGTGGCCTTACCGAAGTCTTATGGTTACTGAAGTTAATGATAGAACTAAATCTTCATTCAGGAAAAACCTGCAGGATGTTATGTGACAACAAAGCAGCAATAAGCATCTCGGAAAATCCAGTGCAACATGACAGAACAAAACATGTTGAAGTTGATCGACACTTCATCAAAGAAAAAATTGAGCAAGGGATTGTGGCGCTGCCGTTCGTCTCGTCAAAACAACAACTTGCCGATATACTTACTAAAGCTGTCGACTCCAAAAGCCTGTCAGATGTTTTGGTCAAGTTAGGTGTCGGAAACTCCGTCGCTTAACTTGAGGGGAAGTGTTGGAAGATCAAATAAGTCAAAAAGGGTGGCCAGAAGATCAATTATTTGTCAAAAAGGGTGGCCAACCCTTTTTTGACTTATTTGGCCATTTTTTGGTCTGAGCAATTTTTTTTCCACCCATGCAGCAATTTCTCTTCTTCTTTTCAAATGTTGCGGCTGTAACAATTCATCACAATCACGTAAACTCGCCTATAAAAGGCGAGTTTACATGCCACTGCAAAAATACATATTCAGAAAAAGAAATAAACTTTCAATCCTTTCTCCAGTTCTCCTGTTATTATTTCTTCTCAAATCATGTTGAAATCAATTAAACAACATAAATTTCCTTTCGTGGCTATTGATGCACTGTCTATAAGGTCGCCTCTGTCCGAATAAGATGCGGATCTGTCATTTAAACTTTTCTCTGTAGCCATTGCTGTAAAGTTATTAACACAGCTAGGAATCATGCCTGAGAACTTGTTGTCTGAGAGATCCATAATTTGAAGAGAGTTTAAGTTACATATGACTTGAGAAATATCACCGCTGAAATTGTTTGAGCGTAAGATAAGAAACTGCAAGCGGAGTAGGCTTGTCCCCATCCATGCTGGAATGCTGCCATCCAGATGGTTATGAGCAAGGTCAATCTTCGACAGTTGCGTGCAATTACGCATCGCCGAAGGTATTTGGCCTGAAAATCTGTTCCCATAAAGATTCAAAGACTCCAAATCTGCTAGATATTCAAATGAATTTGGGATGCTTCCGAACATCTTGTTATTGCCTAAATTCAAATATGTCAGCCGTGGCCATTGCATCCAACAATCGGGTACTTCTCCACCCAACTCATTTCCTCGCAAATGAAGAATCCACAAATCATGAGTTTCATAAGTGTTGTTACAGAGAAAATGATATAAATCTCCTGAGAATGAGTTATCTGACAAATCCAACTCCATCATGAAGTTTGTTATTGAAGGCAGTGAACCACTGAATTGGTTAGAACTCAAATATGCATAACTAACATCAAGTATGTATGGAATATTGCCGTGGAAATAATTATGGGACAGATTCATATAATCAAGCGGAAAATCCCAAATCCAGCCAGGAATATTGCCTGAGATTCCAGCGTTAGATAAGTCAAGATCAGAAATATCCTTTTGCGTCTCAAGCCATGACAGAATTCCAGCATTAGATAAGTCCCATGATCTTAGTTCAAGAACCCAGACATTGAAGGGTGGAGTCCAGTTTGCACTTACTTGTAAAGTCAAGCGATTTCCAGAGGCAAGAAAATGCTTCAAATTGGTGAGTTTGGCGAAGTGGGCTTGGGTCACTACCCCTTCCAACATATTATATTCGACCAAAAGTCGGAATAAATTAGAAAGTTGGCCCAAGCTCTCAGGTAGATTTCCAGTAAATTTGTTGTTGTCTAGGAATAAAGATTCCAAAGACGATAGCTTTCCTAGGCTGATTGGAATGGCACCAGATAATGAGTTTGTAGAGAGATCAAGTCTTCGAAGGCGCTTAAACTCGCCAAAAACATCAGTCAGTTCACCTGAAAAATGATTTCCTTCCAGAGATAGAAAATCCAAAGCTTCCAAAAAGCATTCGGACATATTTCCAAACGAGTAACTGATTTCTCCTTGCAACTCATTGGCTGATAAGTCCAACCATCTCAGTTTGCACAAGTTGAAAACTTCTCTCGGTATTATTCCGGTAAGATGGCTCCCACTTAAATTAAGTGAGCTCAAAGATGATAGATTCCCTATGGCATTTGGGATTGTACCTTGTAGGTTTCCACTCAAAGACAAAAACTCAAGGTCTGTGCATACGAAGAGCCAATCTGGAATGCTGGAATTAAAGTCATTGTTAGAAAGATCAATATACCTGAGTTTGGTCGCATTGCTACTGCTTGGAATCGGCCCTTCATAGAAATTCCAATGTATATCAAGATATACAAGATTCTTGAGTTGAAATATCCAACTCGGGGCTAGAGAAGAAGCAAAGTTGTAATTTTTAGAGAGATCAATGACTCTTAGGGAAGTAATGTTCACCTCATTCAAAGAAGCAACGTATTCAAGATAGCACCATTTGAAATGAAGCTCAAGCAAAGATGGAAGAGTGTTGATCACCTGTGCCCAGTCTGTTGCTCTGCTCAGGTTAGCAGAATTCATGTTGAGATACTCCAACTTAGAAAGCCCCGACAACCATTCAAGCCGATCAGCATCTAGCTCGTTTCGATACTGAACAGAATCGGCTAGTTCTATATTTGGAAAAACAGCCAAATCCAAAGTGTGTAGATATGAAAGATTCCCAAGAGTATGAGGGATTGTTCCATGAAATCCAGCAAAAGATAAATTCAAATACTCAAGGTATGTGAAAGACCCCATAAAAGAAGGGATTGAAACTCCAAAGTTGTTCAGGCTGAGATCAAGGTACCTGTTGAATTTCACGAAGTTGCAAGAAGATGAGGAAGCTTCGAAGATTGAAAGCAAGGAGAAGAGTGGTGCAGACAGCTCAAGTAATTTTCATGCACATCATGCAGATTTTGGATAATTGAAGACTGATTTTGCTCATTTATGTTTATATCTTTTTTATTATGCTCATTTATGTTTTATATCTTTTTTATTTTTTTTATTTTTGTGAGCTGTAATTAGAGCACATGTCTTGTGTGAGGTAATTAGTATTCTTTAGGGACGAGGTTATATATTTGCAAAGTTGAGGTTGTAAATTGACAGGTGAATAAAAAGAAGATATAAATTTTTTTTCCCATTTTCTTCTCAGCTTTATTTCATGAATTTATATACTTCTACATGGTATCCGAGCCATAACTTGTTAATTTTCAGCGATGGCAGATGATAAGAAGAAAGAACCAAGCAATATCGAAGTATACTATGAAGAGCAACTTCAATTGCATGGGTTAGATCACCCAGGAATAATTCTAGTTTCTATTCCAACCAATGTTTACAGGCTTTGGAAAAATGTAATGGTCACGACTCTTGAATCAAAAGACAAACTGGGAATGGTGGATAGATCCTGCCCAATGCCTGCGGAAGATTTGAAGTTCTATAGGAGATGGAAGAAAGTTAATAGTATGGTGGTTTATTGGTTATAGAACGCCATTGCTAAAGAACTGGTCCAACAATTTACAAACATCAATCATGCTGCTGAGCTTTGGACAGAGATAGAAGAGAGGTATGGTGTTTCTATTATCTCTTTGTTGTTCAAAATTAAAAATGAAATTGCCAACATGAGGCAGGAAAGTTTACATGTAACCGAGTATTATGGTAAATTGAAAGATTTAACCGATCAATTAGGACATTTGAGGCCTATGATTAGCTATTCTGATGTGGTTGTTAAAGTTGAAAAAACAAATCTTCTGATTATATAAGTGGTGCTGAAGCTATTGTGAAAGTTTTCAACAAACTGTATGAGGAACGGATCATTGAAGATAGGGCAATGGAGTTACTTCTTGGGCTTAATTGTATTTTTAATGTTGAGAGGAATTAGATTTTGTTACTGGAGCTATTACCTACAGCAAATACAATCTACTCTATAATGCTCGAAGCAGAGCAGAACAAGCAGATGGTTGATCATATGGGAGCTGACAACGTTGCCATGAATGCCAAAGGGGTTCAGCAATGGGGATAGAGATGAACAGGGCACCTTTCAAAAGGGACATAAACAATCAAGTTTGCAGCTACTGCAAAAGAACTGGACATGTGATAGAGAATTGCTTTAAAATTAAAGGGTATCCAGATTGGTGGGATCAACCTAAAAGAAAAAATAATGTTGTTGCTTCTCAAGTTGCAGATAATCCTTTGGAGTGGAATGGTAACTTAACTGCAACCATGCAAGAGACACAAATAGTGATGAAAGATAAGGGATCTGCCAGTGATAAGCAATTGGTGAACTTTGCTGATTTTGGAGAGTTTGCAGGTAGTTTTGCTTTCAATTGCTTTAGTTATTCTAGTTCTAATTATATTTGCTTAGATTCTTGGATCATCGACACTGGAGCAACAAGTCACATGTGTTCCCACACCAACCTTCTACAGAACTCTCAACCTATTGTCAAGCCTACACCTGTCAGTTTGCCTAATGGTAGCCTAATTCATGTGACTCACTCTGGTTCTGTGACCCTATCTGATACTTGCATTCTTCAATCTGTCCTTAGTCTGCCATCCTTCAAATATAATCTATTGTCTATCAGAAGGCTCCCTTCTGATTCAAATGTCTTTTTTACCTTCTTTGATTCGTTTTGTCTGTTGCAAGAACTTAAGACACACCAAATCATAGCTGCAGGAAAAGTGATGAAGAACCTTTATATCTTGGACAAGTCTTCATTCACCTCTCAAGCCATTACCCATGCTCAAAACCTTCATTCTGCTCAATGTGTTTCCAAAAGACTTCCTGCTTTCAATAAAGCTCAAATTGCTTTGTCTGTGGAGCGGTGGAATGCTAGACTTGGTCACCCCTCCAACAGAGTCTTGAGTCATCTTCAGTCCAGTCTTTCTTTCTCAGAGTCATGTTTAGATTACTCTTGTGATGTTTGCACTGTTTCAAAACATCACATAACA
The DNA here is from genome assembly GCA_026898455.1 of Plectranthus barbatus. Lineage (NCBI taxonomy): Eukaryota > Viridiplantae > Streptophyta > Magnoliopsida > Lamiales > Lamiaceae > Plectranthus > Plectranthus barbatus. The sequence continues at coordinate 46,878 of JAPKLW010001651.1, read as the reverse complement.
GCTTTTCTGCATAGTTATAGCAATACTTCTTCTTGTTTTGAACTCCTTCATATGGATCTTTGGGGGCCTTATAAAACTAAATCATTGGATGGCAATAAATACTTTCTTATCATTGTGGATGGTCACAGTCGATGTACTTGGACTTTTCTTTTAAAGTTCAAGTCACAAGTTTCCTCCATCATAAATATGTTCATTGAATATGTCCACACTCACTTTGACAAACCTGTTAAAACCATTCGAACTGATAATAGTTCAGAGTTTGTTAATTCAGAATGTCAATCCATATTTCACTCTCAATGAATCTTTCACCAAAAGAGTTGCCCTTACACACCCCAACAGAATAGGGTGGTTGAAAGAAAGCATCAACATCTAAGCAAGTGGCTAGAGCCATTCTTATTCTGGCTAAACTTCCTAAACAGTTCTGGGGTGAAGCCATCCTTACAGCTACCTTCTTGATCAATAGAATTTCTTCCCCAGCCCTATAATGGAAAACACCATATTTCATACTGCATAATAAACAACCAGATTTCTCTGTGCTTACAGTATTTGGTTGTCGAGCTTTTGTTTTAAATAAAATTCCACAACATGATAAGCTTGAAGAAAGTTCTAAAGCAGGTGTATTTATAGGATAATCTCATGCTCAAAAGGGTTTAAAAGTCTACATTCCTTCACTTGACAAAACAATCATCTCTAGGAGATGTAGTTTTTCAAGAAAATGTTTTTCTTTCTATTCCTCAAATATGCTCTACACCCATTTTGCCAACTTGCTCTTCACCTGTCATTTCCTCTGAAACTGACTCCATTGAGTTGTTTCATGATGCCACTCAAACTAACAATGATAAAACAGACTCCACCTCTCATCCATATTAGTCTAGATGTGCATGACTGCACTCCTATTCATGATTCTGCTGATGCCACATCTTCTTATCCACATACAGACAATCTTGAATCTAATCTTGAACATCACTCAGTCACTCCCATCAGAAAAAATCAGAGAGCAAGAAATCCACCATCTTGGTTAAAGGACTACATTACATCCTTTTCCAGCATAGAACATCTTCCTTCCACATCTATTACGTCAACTCACTGTGATCTTGTTGCTTTTTGTTATGTCACAAGAGCCTAAGACTTACAATCAGGCCAGAACCAATATCAAGTGGCAAGAAGCTATGCGTGATGAGTTGGATGCTCTTGAGAAGAATAACACTTGGGAGATTACACAACTCCCTGCTGACAAAAAAGTTGTAGGTTGCGAAATGGATATATAGGATCAAATACAATGCAGATGGTAGCATTGAGAGGTACAAGGCAAGACTGGTGGCTAAAGGGTTCACTCAAATAGAAGCAGAAGACTACAATAAGATTTTCTCACCTATTGCTAAAATGGTAAGTGTAAGACTTCTATTGGCAGTTGCAGCAGCTAAAGGATGGTGTCTTCAACAAGCTGATGTGAACAATGCCATTCTACATGGGCATTTGACAGATGATATCTACATGCTACCTCCACCAGGGTATACCAAGGTTCAAACATGTGAAGTTTGTGAACTTAGAAACTCAATTTATGGGCTCAAACAAGCCTCAAAGCAGTGGAATGTTGAGATCACAGAAAAACTTGTGGCATGTGGATTTGTTCAATCAGTTCATGAACATTGTTTGTTTAGATATGTGACACCAACAGTGACAGTCTTTCTTTTGATATAAGTGGATGATATACTTATCACAGGTTCAAGTTTAGAGGCAGTTAATCAAGTGAAAGCTTATTTGCATCATGCCTTCACAATTAAAGATTTGGGGCCAACAAGATATTTCTTAGGCATGGAGTTCTCTAGATCTCAGGATGGGATATTCATCAGTAAAACAAAGTATGTTACAGACATACTCCAAGACGCAAAAATGCTTGATTCTGCTGCAGTCTCTACACCTTTGCCACCTGGTTTGAAATTTTTATCTGAAGATAATGATTAATCTCCTCTATTTGAGAATGCAGATCAATATTGGAGGTTGATTGGTTGTTTGCTATATTTAAGCTACACAAGACCAGACCTAACTTATGTTGTTCAACAGCTAAGTCAACATGTCCACAATCCACACATCTCACATTGGCAAGCTGCCAATCACGTGCTGTGGTACTTGGCTAATCATAGATCACGAGGTTTGTTCTTTTCTAGTTCATCTAGGTTGCAGTTGAAGGCTTATTGTGATTCAAACTGGGGGGCATGTCAAACAACTAGAAAGTCCATCACAGGTTACTGCATTTTCTTGGAAAACAACATTGTTTCTTGGAAAACAAAAAAGCAAACGACCATTTCTTGTTCATCAGCTGAAGCGGAGTATAAGGCGATGTCTGCAACAGTTCGTGAGCTCCAGTGGAAAAGTTACATATTGAAGGATCTCAGTTGCTCTATAGCTCTTCCTGTACCTCTTGGATGCGATAATATGGCAGCTATCCACATCACAATGAATCCTATCTTCCACGAGCGTACTCAACACACTGAGATTGATTGTCACGTGGTTAGAGAGAGCTATAAGGCTAATTTAATTTCACCATTTTATGTTCACTCTCGGTAGCAGGTTGCTGACATCTTCACTATGTCTTTGTCTGCTTCTTGCTTCACTTCTCTTTTGGTCAAGTTGAACCTATGGGAGGTTCAACTTGAAGGGTGGATGTTGAATTTGAGGAACTTGCAAGAAGATGAGGAAGCTTCGAAGATTGAAAGCAAGGAGAAGAGTGGTGCACAGAGCTCAAGTAATTTTCATGAACATCATGTAGATTTCGGAAAATTGAAGAATGATGTTGCTCATTTATGTCTTTTTGATTCTGCTCATTTATGTTTTATATCTTTTTTATTCTTTTTTATTTTTGTGAGTTGTAATTAGACCACATGTTCTGTGTGAGGTAATTAGTATTTTTTGTGGACAAGGTTATATATTTGTAGAGTTGAGGTTGTAAATTGACAGATGAATAAAAAGAAGATAAAATTTTTTTCCCATTTCTTCTCGACTTTATTTCATGAATTCATATACTTCTACAGTACCTCAGTTTTTTGAGATTGAGCAAAGATGGATTGATTTCGCCACTCAAACCTTGAAAGACGTAAGGATTGCTTTGAAGACGGAGTTGATGAACATGGCCAGTGAGGTTGTTGCACACAACGCCCTTCCATTTGCAACAATTAGCATCACGGCCCCATGAAGACAGCATACCACCAGGATCTTTCAAAGATCTCTTGAATGTTACAAGTGATAGTTTTTCGATTTCTGGGCAGGAAACACTCAGTTGTCCTACGCAGTGGCTCAATTTGAAGGAGAAAAAGAGAATTAGAAACAGAAACAAAGCAGCGTGGGGTGGATTACGAGCTTCCATCTTTTGTATAAACCTTAACTTCTGAAAATATTGTTGTTTGGATTGGCTTATTGTTTGCTGTTCTATTTTTATCGAGTAATAACCACACATCAAAGTCAAATGAAAGAATTTTCTAGTCAACATGTATTAATTAATGAAAGGAGACAATACAATTTGAGTTGCTATTAGTCACAATTTTATTTGTTTGAATTGGTCATGCCACATTTTTTCCAACGGACCAAAACATAGACTTCCACCGACAAAGCGTTTTCAAATTAATTAAGAATGATGCATTCACTCCAATGTAAATAAATGTGTTATTTAAAAATCATTACAATGTTGATGTATCATTTTGCTATTTTATATTTATTATAGTTTACATTTTATTGTGATTATGATGATAAAAAATAAATAGTAAAACCAATGATGCAAAATTAAGTTAACAAATTTTAAACAATTGAGGACTGATGAAAACATGGCCAGTAGAGTTGTACCTCTTTTCATTTGCAACATCGTCTTCACCAAAGTAGATACTAGAGATAGTTTAAAGATTGCTTCAAAGTTATTAAGAGTGAATAATTTTCAATTTTTTATGAACATGTCTGGATGCAGTAGCCAGGTTTCATGGAGGAAATGAAGAGTAAATTTAATGGTTTAATCAAATAGCTAATTTTTTTTTTTACTTAAACGTGTGACTCTCCTATGTCATAAAACTTTTTTTTTTTCTTTGTTGGAACGATAAAATAAGAGTTAAGAATTAAAACTCCAAAATAACAAGCAAACTTACTATAAATTAACCTATCATTTTTAGGAAACATCACAAATAATTTCCCACATTTAGAATGTTAGAATCTCTCGTATAATATATACCCTCCATTGATGACATGACCAACCTCTTCCAACTCTGGTGGTCCAACAAATGATTTAGCTTCAATTCCCGCCACCTCAGCTTCAAAAAATCTTAAAGCTCTAAATCTCAACTCCTTCCTCCTACATTCAATTTCATTCAGCAACAAAGATTAATTTTCATATTACTCACTCTCTAATAACATAAATGTAACGCGGAGTCCCTATTTTAATTCACATGGCTTGTTAAATGGTCCGAATATTAATTCCATTCGTCGTAAAGTAGAGGTTGACGTGATATTGGAATTAAAGATAGTTTATCTGGTCAATGGATATGTGTGTAAACGTCCACCCACCGTGGCTTGCATATATATTTGTTGGGCTGTTAGAGGTTGCATTAAACATTGATTTTGAAGGTTTCCATGTTTTATGCTTCAATTAATGTGATTTAAATGCTTACGTGTTTGCATTTAATTTTTTTCAGTGATCATCATGTCGTTTAATCCGCTTATGACTATTCTCAATCAAAACAAGCTTACTGGTCCAAACTATTTGGACTGGAAAAGAAATCTGGATATTGTACTGGTTGCTGATGAGTACAAATTTGTACTCAACACACCTGGTCCAGGACCTCTGAGTCCTACTTCTACTGAAGAGCAAAGGGAGGCTCACAAGAAGTGGAATAAGGCTAATGAGATGGCTCGTTGTTACATTTTGGCTTCTATGTCAAATGTGTTGCAGCAACAGCATCAGAATATGCCTAATGCTTCTGATATTATGTTGAACCTCCAGGAACTCTTCGGTGAGAAGGATAGGTCTGCTCGGTTTGAGGTAATGAGGAAGATTATGTCTACCTCTATGCCTGAGGGAGTGTCTGTTAGAGATCATGTTCTCAAGATGATGGAATATCTTCATGAGATTGATCTTCTAGGTGGAAATATCGATAATGATTCAAAAATCGATATGGTTCTACACTCACTTCCTAAATCCTTTGAGAACTTCCGCTTGAACGTGATCATGGGTAAGAAGGAGTACACTTTGGCTGAACTCCTTACTGAATTGGTTGCAGCGGAAGGTCTCATGGGTAAGGGGTCACAGGCTATAGTTTCTTTTAAGGCATCCTCTTCTTTGCCTCATGGCGGTAAGAAGAAGAAGCCTAACAATAAGAAAAAGGGCAGTGGGAGCAAACGAGTAGCACCTTCTGGTGGTGTGGCACCTTCTGGTGGTGTCAAGAAACTAAAGGAAAAGTGCTACAAGTGCAACCGGTCTGGGCATTACAGATCTAATTGTCCCCTCTTGAAAAAGGGTAACTCGGGTATGTCTTCTGCTTTAGTTGTTGAAACATGTCTTGCGGCTTGTTCTACTGTCTCTTGGATAGTAGATACTGGTGCCACTGATCATGTTTGTTTTTCTCTGCATGGTTTTATGCAGACAAGGCAACTGAATGAAGGCGAGATAACCGTACGCTTGGGGAATGCTGCAAAAGTGGCGGCTGTTGCAGTGGGAGATGTGCACTTATCTTTTTCAGATAATGTTTTAGTTTTAAAAGACGTTTTATATGTGCCTAGTTTTCGAAAGAATTTAATTTCAGTTTCGAAACTGTTTTCGAATGGATATTCTGTTATTTTTAATAACAATGTTGTTATTATGAAAAATAACTCTTTTATCTGTTCTGGCATGTTGGAAAACTCTTTGTATACTATTATTTGTGCATATCATACTGTAACTGAAACTCATGCATCTTCATCATCTAAAAGAAAAGCTTCTTCTCTATTGAATCAAACATATCTTTGGCATTTGAGATTGGGTCATATTAATCTGAGGAGGATCCAAAGACTGGTAAGTAGTGGATCATTGGAGTCTCTCCAAGTTGAACCATTCTCAGTCTGCGAATCCTGTTTGGAGGGAAAAATGACTTCCAGGCCTTTTAAGGCTAAAGGAAATAGAGCCAAAGATGTGTTAGAATTGATTCACTCTGATTTGTGTGGGCCTATGTCCATTCAAGCAAGAGGTGGTTTTGAGTATTTCGTGACTTTCACGGATGATTACTCAAGGTTTGGATACATTTACTTGATGCGCCGCAAGTCTGAATGCTTTGACAAGTTCAAAGAATTTAAGGCTGAAGTGGAGAATCTGCAAGGTAAAACTATCAAGTCACTACGATCTGATCGGGGTGGCGAATACCTCAGTGCTGAATTTAGGCAATACTTATTGGATAATGGGATTACATCTCAATTGTCTGCACCCGGTATTCCGCATCAAAATGGGGTAGCAGAGAGAAGAAACAGAACTCTATTAGATATGGTGAGGTCAATGATGAGTTATGCTACTTTGCCTACTTCATTTTGGGGTTATGCCTTGGAAACAACGGCTTACCTTCTAAATTTCGTACCTTCTAAATCGGTTCCAAAGACTCCAATAGAATTGTGGACCGGGCGAAAGCCAAGTTTAAACCATATTCGGGTTTGGGGTTGCCCAGCACATGTGCTGGATAAGGAAGCAGATAAGTTGGCACCTAGAACGGAAGTACGGTTGTTTATAGGATATCCTAAAGGTACGAGAGGCGGCTGCTTTTATAGTCCCAAGGATCAAAGGGTAGTGGTGAGCACCAACGCCCGATTCTTGAAGGAAGACTATATAAGTGAGCATAAATCCAAGAGTGAGATCATTCTCAATGAGTTGAGAGGAGACAATGGTACACCGAAGGTACTAAGTGATATACCACAAGAGGCTACACAACGTGTTGACTCTAATGTACCTACACAGGTACTGCCTCGTCGCAGTGGGAGGGTTGTTTTTAAGCCTGATCGTTTCATGGGTGTGGGAGAGTCTTCGAACTTGGTCCATATTGGTGAACATGAAGCAAACGATCCCTGGACTTATAAAGAGGCAGTCCAAGATATAGATGCAACATCTTGGCATAAGTCTATGGATTCTGAAATCGAATCCATAGATGCTATGGGTGTGTACGACCTTACAGACCTTCCTGATGGCAAAAGGGCCATTGGGTGTAAGTGGGTCTATAGGCGTAAGAGAGGATCTGACGGAAAAGTCATTGCCTTTAAAGCACGGTTGGTGGCGAAGGGATTCACTCAAAAAGAGGGAATCGATTATGATGAAACCTTCTCACTGGTAGCTATGCTAAAGTCGATCCGTATACTCTTATCCATAGCAAATTACATAGACTATGGGGTTTGGCAAATGGACGTCAAGACAGCTTTCCTTAATGGAAATCTGGATGAAGACATCTATATGCGACAACCTGAAGGTTATGTAAAGAAAGGCCAAGAGCATCTTGTATGGAAGCTAAAGAAGTCTCTTTATGGACTTAAGCAAGCTTCTAGATCTTGGAACATTCATTTTGACGAAGTGATCAAGTCCTTTGGATTTGAACAGTGTCAAGATAAAAGTTGTGTGTACAAAATGAGCAATGGAAACGTAGTGGTATTCTTAGTATTGTACGTAGATGATATTCTTCTTATTGGCAACAATGTGAAGGTATTATCGGACATAAAGGTATGGCTGTCGGAACAGTTTCAGACGAAGGATTTGGGAGATGCTGCGTACATTCTTGGTATTAAGGTCATTCGTGATCGAAAGAAAAGAATGTTGTGTCTGTCCCAAGCTGCCTATATCGATACTGTTATTGCCAGGTTTAGCATGCAAAACTCCAAGAAAGGATTGTTGCCTTTCCGACATGGAGTTCCTCTATCTAAGGACATGTGTCCCAAAATGCCAGATGAGATAGAGGAGATGGCAAAGGTTCCTTATGCTTCGGCTGTAGGAAGCCTTATGTATGCTATGCTCTGTACTAGACCTGATATCTGCTATGTAGTTGGCATGGTGGCAAGATATCAATCTAACCCTGGTCAGGGGCACTGGACTGCGGTAAAACATATTCTCAAGTATCTGAAAAGAACTCGTGATTATATGTTGATTTACCAATCAGATAGTCTGACCCCTTTGGGTTATTCAGATTCAGATTTTCAAGCTGATCAAGATAAGAGAAAGTCCACCTCAGGTTATGTGTTTACCTTGGGAGGCGGGGCCGAAAGAAGTTGTCTGGCTTAAGAGCTTCTTGTTGGACTTGGAGGTGATTCCGAGTGTGCCGAAGTGTATCACAATTTATTGTGACAACGCTGGTGCAGTAGCAAACTCGAAAGAACCTAGAGCCCACAAGGCAAGCAAACACATTGAAAGGAAGTACCACATTATACGAGAAATCGTAAAGAGAGGTGACGTTGCTTTGGAAAAGATTGCATCATTGAATAACTTGGCTGATCTTTTCACGAAGACTTTGACAACTAAGATCTTCGAGAAACACGTAGAGGGTCTTGGTTTACGATACGTAGCAGCTACACTTTGAGTCTAAGTGGGAGAATTGTAATGACATGTGTGTATACTAAAAGTTTAGATTTAGTATAAGTGGGAGATTGTTGGTGTATACTGTAAAGCAAACTTTTAAGTGAGCTTTGTCATGTATTCATTCTCTTTGATTAAACTGAAATAAATGTTATCACATTGTTGCTTTCTTATGATTGCATGTATATCCACTTATCTTATATTGTAGACAATGTGGTGGGTGCATCGTCCCACTGAAGATCGCATTGTTGGGTTCCTTATAAGATATAAAACGTATTCACAACTGAGATAGTTCTGGATAAACTATTGTTTTAGGTTGTAGTATAAACTTGAGATAACTAGTCTTGGTTATTAGTTTATGCTAGTGTGTGGTGTCGCATTGAATGGATCGCGGTGAGACGTGTTCTTCTGTTCTGACTCTATGAAGAACCAAGGTCTCGGCGACTTTGATAATTCTTGACCCTAGATGTGATATTTAGATACATGCAAATGATTGTTTGTTACTTTGACTTACCATGGGTGAGAATCAAAAGGATGATTCAATATACTCCGTATCTTGGGTAACAACATTATTTGTATGTGTTTATATAGTCACATTAGGGCACCGTGTCCTGGACATCCAGGTTGATGACATCCCCTTAAGGAGTTCATAAGTTTTATCGTATTAAACCCTGCAGGTGGAATTTATTCCAATATGATAATAATGTTGAGCGGGTACTACTTAAGGATTAAGATATTAATTAATTAATGCTGTCGGAGCTTTTAATTAATTAATGGATGTGCGGTTATCTTAAACACGGGGAATTAATTAAGTCAAATAGAAGCCCTGATTCACATCGGGATAGGATGGTAGTTGCAACATTAATTCTCTAGTGGAATGAATTAATGTTATAAGTTCAATTTATATTCTGGGCTGAATATATGTGTTTGGACTTATGGGCGGCCCAATCCTATACCTTCTAGAGATCCCTGGCCTGGCCCAACTAGAAACCCTAGAAGATGCATATAAATAGGATCTTATGGTTGAGAGAAAAACCCTAGTTGTTGTTATTCTCATAAGCTCATGTGTTGAGCGACGGTTAGGGTTTAGTTCTCTCAAACATTGTAGATCTAGTATTTTGGATTGGCATCTACGATTCGGAGGATTGTTGTCCACCCGGTATCCAATCGTGGTTCGTGGGACACAGGTTAGAAGATCTCCAGCGGAATCGATCTTCAGATCTGTAAAGATCTATTGGTAATTCTTGATCTCCTTGATTTAATTTAATTAAACCATGTATGTGTACGTTTGGTATCCAACATCGATCGTGAGGACGATCCGCCTTCATCGGCGTGTTCCTTCACTCCTTACAAGTTATGGCCTCGGTATAGCTCTTCGGCTCAGTATCATCCAGCTCTACCTCTTCCGCCATAACAAAGGCATATGCTACGACATCAGCATATCCGAATCGAGTGGGAGGTCTTATCCGCCTTCGTTCCCTATCTCTCGTGAGATTATAATCTTGAATTGCACCTGACCCTCGAACCACCTCGATCTCGTCATCCACCTGAGGTATTCTCTTCGACCCACTGGTCGGCTCCACCTCAATCTCAGCAACTGATCTATCTCCTTCGACCTTGTCAGACTGTTCCTCCGAAGCACCACCTTGTTTCTCAAGGATATTTTCCCGTTCCTCGGCCCCTTTATCCAGTTCTCCTACCAGCTCCTCCTTGAACGTCACATCCCTGCTAATCATGCACTTTCTTACATCCGGATCGAGATACCATAACTTGTACCCTTTCACACATTCGGGATACCCAATGAATATGCATTTCAATGCCCTCCACCCAAGCTTATCTCCTTTGATGTTCGCATAAGCCACGCAACCAAAAGCTCTGAGGTTGCTAAAATCCGGAGGATGACCAGACCATATTTCTTCCGGTATCTTGAAACCTAGTGCAGTCGAGGGGCACCGGTTGATCAAATAAGCTGCAGTAATCACTGCTTCTGCCCAGAACGACTTGGGTAGCTTCGCACTAAACAACATGCACCTCGTTCTTTCCAGCAACGTCCGATTGTACCTCTCCGCCAATCCGTTCTGTTGAGGTGTTCCAGCCACTGTCTTGTGCCTCGCAATACCGTGCTTTGAACAGTACCTCTCGAACTCCTTCGAGCAATATTCAAGGCCATTGTCAGTTCGCAGCCTCTTCACCTTCCTTCCAGTCTGATTTTCGATTAGCACTTTCCACTTCTCGAAGGTCTCTAAAGCATCACTCTTATTCTTCAAGATGTAGACCCTCACCTTCCTTGAGTGATCATCAATGAGGCTCATGAAGTACCTCGCTCCTCCATTCGAGCTGACCCTTGAAGGTCCCCATAGATCTGAGTGGATGTAGTCCAGAGTTCCTCGAGCTCTCTGTCGACCTACTCCGAACTTTACCCGATGAGATTTCTCATAGATGAAATTCTCACAGAAATCCAGCTCTCTGATATTATCCCCGAGCAACAAATCTTGCTTCGATAACTCCTGCAGCCCCCTCTCACTAACGTGACCAAGTCGCCTGTGCCACAGTACTGACTTGTCAACCGTCACTATCGAAGCCTCCCTGATCACCGTGCTCCCCATCAGAGTGTATACATTCATTCGAGCTACTTTCATCAAGACCAGGGATCCTTTGCACACCTTCAAAGTCCCAGCTTCCATCTTGATCGTGTAACCCAGTTCGTCGAGCATCCCCAAAGACATCAAGTTTCTCTTAAGCTCCGGAACGTACCTTACACATCGAAGTACCCAATCTGTATTATCGTGCATCTTAATCCTCACCGAACCCATTCCAACCACCTTGCATGGTTTATTGTTACCCAGAAGAACACTCGAGTTCTCCTGCTCCTCGAACCCTTCGAGCCATGACTTATTTGGTGTCATGTGGAATGTACAACCTGAATCCAATATCCATTCCCTCTCCGAGCGCTCATTCGAAATCACCAATGCCTCTCCAGAGTCATATTCATGCTCAGCAACAGCTACATCCGCCTGCTGCTTCTGCTCCTGCTTTGTCTGCCTCTCCGGACAATCTTTTTTGATATGTCCCTTCTTTTGGCAGAGAAAGCACTTGACCTTTGGCTATGATCCTGACTTTGGCCTCGACCTTGACCTCAAACTTCCCCTGTTGGAGTTCCTCATCTCCGGTCTTCCTCGAGCCGCCCTAGCCACCAAGCCTTCTCCATGAGAGTTCTCTCGCTCCTCGTTCTTCTCATTTAACTCCTTTCAACTTAGAGCAGACTGAACCTCATCCATGGTCAATGACTCTCTTCCATACATTAAGGCTTCTTTGAAGTTCGAATAACTCTTTGGCAGCGCAGTCAACAACATCAATGTCTGATCCTCATCTCCTATCGCCACATCGATATTTTCCAGATCGAGGATCAACTTATTGAACTCGTCGAGCTGCTCGTTGATCGGTCTTCCCTCTTGCATCTTAAACGAATACAGCGATTGTTTGAGATAGAGCCGATTCGCTAGGGATTTCTTCATATATAAGGATTCCAGTTTGGTCCATACTTCCGCTGCCGTTTTCTCCTTCGACACTTCCTCAACACCGTGTCTCCGAGACTCAGAATCAGCGCACTATGCACCTTCGCCAGTGTATCTTTCTTCTGTTGTTCCGTCATCGTGTCAGGTAACCCAGCCTCTCCCTTCAAGGCATCGTCCAAGCCTTGCTGTACAAACAACGCTTGCATCTTCAACTTCCACAAACCAAAATCATTCGATCCCGTGAAGCGCTCCACCTCGAACTTGGCTGAACCCATTGCAATCCCTCTCTATCCACGTTCACCGCACCAATTTGTTGTGAATTGAAGCGATTGCGACACAAATAACTAACAGAAAATACAAGAACACAAAGAATTATAGTGGTTCGAGCGTAAGCTCTACGTCCACTCTTGAAGCCTCCTCGGTGATGATTTTATTATGGTGAAGAAATTACAAAGTATGTGACAATTACAATTGGTGGGGAGCAGGGGTATTTATAGGGAGATATTCCTAATCACATAAGGAATATAAAACCTAGATATGGTAAGATATATCTAAACCTAAATCTATCTAATAGATTTATTCCTATCCAAATCTAATACCAATAAGGTTAAATCTTGTCCAACAAGGAAACAACATATACACAATATATTTTTTATATCTATCCAACTCGAACTACTCCTCGAGTTATATTGAGACTACTCCAACAGATGAAATGAAGAGTAAGTTTAATGGTTTAATCAAATAGCTAAAAAAAAAATTTACTTAAACATGTGACTCCTATGTCATAAAACTTTTTTTTTTCTTTGTTGGAACAATAAAATAAGAGTTAAGAATTAAAACTCCAAAATAACAAGCAAACTTACTATCAACCTATCATTTTTAGGAAACATCACAAATAATTTCCCGCATTTAGAATGTTAGAATCTCTCGTATAATATATACCCTCCTTTGATGACTTGACCAACCAACAAGTGATTTAGCTTCAATTCCCGCCACTTCAGCTCCAAAAAATCTTAAAGCTCTAAATCTCAACTCCTTCCTCCTACATTCAATTTCATTCAGCAACAAAGATTAATTTTCATATTTCTCTTTCTCTAATAACATAAAACACACCACAAACAAAACACACGAATTAATAACTAAAAAACGGGGGCATGCATATACTCTCTTAAAATGTAATAATAAAATAAGTATATACCACTTCTCAAGAGTTATCAGGGGTTTTAGGGGTTTAACCACACAAAATCTCATAATTCAGTTTCTTTCCAATTAAAAAAATTGTAAGGGTATATACAAAATTTTTGCTTTTGTGCATATTTTATAAGAGGTGATATTTTTTACATATAAAATAATAAAATTTGCTATTTCATAAATTTTGTTTGTTGTCAGCCTATTTGAATATATTGAAGGGTGTTATCTGTACGGTTTTGCAATGGTTATTTTGGTCAAAATCTACTAAAATACATTTGTTTTTGCAATCGCCTTATACTATACACCAACCACCAACTTTGGCAATTAATAGTTTCTTCGGTACTTTAGCAATTAGAAAAGAAGTTTTGGGATTTATTTTTATCCGAGTTTTTTTTCCCCACAAAATTGAGGAAATAATAGGGGGTGTCTCTGCATTTGACCTTTTATATTTCGTTATGTACGTGCTGCTATTTGACAATATATTGAGGTTTTTATTTTTGGAGAAATACACTATAACAAATAAGGTAATAGACAATTCAAAAATCCACGTTATTTATTACACAATTCTACATGGTGTACAATGATATAGTTTATTTGAAAATGGAGATAGACAATGCAGATTTTTGCGTTATTTCTCTCTTTTAGACTACGGGGATTTTCGCGTTGTCTATCAACTCAAATCAAAATAATTCTAGAAATGATATTAACCTACTAACCAAAATAGAGTAAATCTTAGCAACGGTTCAAAAACTGATAACTGAATGTAATTTTATACATTAAACCTTATTTTAAATAATAAGGCAACATCAAATATCAGCTCTACCTGCATTCAAACATAGCAAATGAACAAAGAGTGATCAATAAATCTACTTTAGTTGCCTCTTCTCTTTTAGCATATCTAAGAAATGATGGGAAGATAGAATCTGATCTGCATACATAAACTAGATTTAAATTTGACTGAAGTATCTTGTTGTGCAATGCAGGAAGACTACAACAAATAAGGCTATAAAAAACGCAATATAGACAATGTGAATACTCATTCGTATTTTTAGTTAAAAAAAATAGGAGGCTATAGACAATGCGGCAAAATGCGTTGTCTATATTGATATACACGACGCAAAAAAATCGCATTGTTTATATTAATATAGACGACGCAGTGAACGTCTTTGTTTAAGTAAAATTAGGTTCCGTGTCATCTATGATTTGTATATATCGCACGACGTGAGGCTCCGTGCCTTTGCATTTGATGGATTACCGTGGAATTCTTCACTCTCGGAGCATCGATGCGCTCATTTGATGGATTGCATCGATGCGTCTATCAAAAGAACCTTTTGCATTCGGCGGAGCATCGCCCCATCTCCAACAGCTCGACACATTTGAAACAACAGCGCTACCACCTTCTTCCCCGATGAACAGCCCAAAACGTCGACGACTCTAAGTAGGTTCAGCAACCAAAGACAGTGCCTTTTTTCCTCTGTGATCAGGACGACGATCTGAGACTAATGCTGCATCGGCTTACCTCCTTTACTGGTCTGAATCAGAAACAGAGGCACCACAACACGTGTCATCGCTCGGTAAGTAGTTCACACCCATTTCAATACATGAAGTAAAACGTTCATCTCCCTATTTCTTCGAAAATAGAATTTTGATGAACGAGTTTTTATTTTTATTTTTAGTTCTTCATATAAATTTGTTCACTGCATGCCAACTGTTTGATAAAATCTTGAATTGTTCAACTTAGATTAAAGGTTGGCATTAATGAAATTATCTATAGAGGCTTATGTGGAGTTGGTGACTGCACGATCAATATGCATGTGTTTATGTGTGTTAAAGGCTGTGAAATTTTGGCTAAGCCTGGAGTGTTGCCCGCAGAGAGAGAGAGTCGCGTTTTTACAAATGAAAACGCATCTAAGTCTGATGGAGTTGGTTTGAACTTGCCACGTTTTATTTTCTGGTTGGTTGTGAAGACAGTTAGTTTGTTAATCTCGTTATAGGGTTTTTAGTCGAGAGCTGAACATCATCTTCTTCATTCTAGTTTTTAGCTCTCTCTCTCTCTCTCTCTTGCCATTGTTGAGTGAAGTAAGGTTTGAATTGAGTGAATAATTTGTACTCTACACATTTGTGATCAATAAAAGAGCCAGTAACTGATAAGCTCGTATTTACACTCACTTATCCAATTTTTTCTCCATTATTTTAGTTAATTTATGGTTAGTTATTAGTTAATTTCGTGCATGAGTGTATTATAGAGGATATTATGCTTGCGATTGTGAGATCTTGCAGGTTTTGAGGCTAAAAAAAGGCTAAGTGGTGAAAAGGGCCGGAATGATGAAGTTGTTGTTTTGGTCGACATACGGGATGTCGACCAACGTGGAAGACAAGCTGAAAACTCGAGCAAAACCCTCAATGTCGATCGACGTGGTGCATGTCGATTGACACAGAGGGTCGATGTCGACCAGAAGCAGCGATCGAGATCGAGCTCGACATGGAGATGATTATCAATCGATACATTGTGTCAATCGACATGTGAAGCGGGCATCAAATGAAGTCAAGTTCGGTGTGGACTTTTGATGTGAAAGCCATGTCAATCGACACGACACCAAAGCCCGAGAAAGAATTTTTGCCCAGTTTGGATGATTTTAATATTCTAGCTCAATACCTAATTGAGTCATAAATTATCCTCTATAAATATTACTTGTAGTTTGAAAATTAGAGAGTTGGTTTTTAGAGTTTTTTTTGGAGTTTTAAGACTTGAATAATTTCTAGCATTGGAGTTTTTCAATGTTCCTATTCCTTGTAAGTCAATTTATGTATTTCAATAATATGTGTGCTTTAATTCTATCCATCTTTTGTGGCTAGAAACCCTAGCAGGTTCTAGGGCTTTGATAATCATCTTGATGCATGTGTAAATAAATCAACTCAATAACATGGTTTAATTTCTGGTTTTAATTCAATCGGATCTAGATTTAATGAAGAATCGAGAGTTGAAATTATTCTAGGTTTGTAGTTATCAATTGAAAGACTGAAATGTGAAAATTGGTAATAGGAAAAGGAAATTAAATATAATCTATTTCTGTCTCAAAAGGAAGAATTGATTGTAGGTTTGAATTTATTTAGATTGATTAATGTTGTGTTCTTTAGACCGAGAGCAGATAGTTACACATTAGTAATCTAGGATTTAAATTGCCAAACAAGGAATTGAATCCATTGGAATCTAATTTTATCCATTGTTGTGTTGAAGAATTTTACATGTAGATAGGTTGATTATCTGCCCTGGAATCTGTCCCTTTATTTATTATTTTCAAAAACCTTTAAATTTTTGTTTGTCATCTTTAAATTCCAAAACCCAAAACCCCATTTTCAAATTACTCAAACAATTATGATTTAGAAACTATAGCTTGTACATGAAATAGAATTGTTATACATTCCTTGTGCGTTCAACATCTTGCAAATTTAGCATCAATGCAATTGGTGTCGTTGTCGGGGAATTATTAGATTATATTTTGTTACTAATTTGTTTTTGAATTTATTGGATTGAGTTTTTTATTTTAATTTTATTGTTTGTGTGTGTGCATGTGTTGGTTTCAGGAAATTGACCTCTGTATCGATCGCCGCACTCCGTGTCGATCGACACAACCAGGTCACTCTTGTCGATAGACATACACTGTGTCGATCGACGCCGCTGACTATTTTTATATTTTCCCACCAAAAATATATTAAAAGAGTTCCACATTTTCACACCAAAATTATTCAAAAAGGGCCCAAGATGAAATAAGAAATTTAAATAAACTAATACTCCCTCCGTCCCAGATGAATAGTCCACTTTGCTTTTGACACAATAAACAAGATGAGTAGAAATAAGAAAAATTAATATTTTATTAATGAGTGGGGAATAACTTTCTATTTTCAGTAATGTGACTAATAACTGGGATGAACGAAAAAAGGAAAGATGGAAAATTGAACTGGGACGGAAGGAGTAATATTTTTGCAATTATTAGTTGATGAATGAAGTATGCAAAATATATATATATATATATATATATATATTTAAAAATGATTTGATATTATTTTTATTTAAATTTCTTTTCTTATATATATATATATATATATATA
>JAPKLW010001651.1:0-29111 GCA_026898455.1 Plectranthus barbatus | reverse complement strand
ATAGAAATCTAAATAAATAATATATGTAGCGAAAGTTTATTAAACATGATTAGTATCTATCATAGATTTTTTTATAATATGAAATGAATATTATTTTAAGCAAATTATTTGATATCTTTATTAAAATATGGAAATCCTCTATGTAATTATTTATATACACTAGAAACATAATTTTTTATTCAATAAAGTGAATAATGTTATTCACCATAATATTTAATATTACGAATAAGATTATTCAATAAAGTGAAAAATATGTTCACGTAACGCGCGGGGTATAAAGCTAGTTATCAGTTATTTGTCTTCCGGGCCGAAGCACAGCTTATAAATAGCATTGCATAAACTTATTGGTCGAAGTTCTTTCTTGCATATTACATTATATATCCACCTTTGGATCAAAGTTATAATCGTCTTATTCCAATCCGAAAAGTCTGTGACCTTGCTTAGAACCTCCGGCACCTCTTTAATGACCTCGTTCCCTATAACAGGCCATGATCTTTGAAAAAAACGTCCAGTTGATTATCAGGTCCGGGTGCTTTTGAAGGATGCAGCGATTTCAAGGCCATTAAAACCATTTTAATAGATCAACTTACAACTCAACCAGCCATGCTTAATTTCATATCATTGGAATAATACGTCTGCCTTATGATATTTAAAAATTATTAGAATGATATTGATTATTTTTCGGTTATTCGTTTTTTATTATCTTAATCTCAAGTATTACAAATATCTTAAGGCCAACAATAAATAACAAATACAATAGCGAAAAACGATGCTATATATACCATTGTGATTATTCATAAATATTACATAGACTTCGGAAACAATGCGTCATTCTATTAAAATGAATGTTTTGTTCCTATTGTGGAAAAATATGGCACATGACCAATTCTTACATGTAAAATTGTGGTCTATATAACACCTCAAACTGTTTCTTGTTCTTTCTAGTCAATGTCAAAACAACTCGACAATATGTCCTTTCACTTTC
This sequence comes from Plectranthus barbatus, assembly GCA_026898455.1. Lineage (NCBI taxonomy): Eukaryota > Viridiplantae > Streptophyta > Magnoliopsida > Lamiales > Lamiaceae > Plectranthus > Plectranthus barbatus. The sequence goes on along the minus strand of JAPKLW010001651.1, from coordinate 28,126 downwards.
TCTATAGCTGATTTTATATGTTATTTTAGCTTTAGAGTTAGATAATATATGTTCTTGCCTTTATATGCAATAACGGAGTCCTTGATTGGTACTAAGCGCTCGTTTCCTTGTGTGGAAAAATTGTTGAATTATCCCACATCAGCCATGGACCTGAGATTATACCTGGTGAAGCTTCGCTCTCCTTAAAAGCTGATTTTGTAGGGAGAAATGAGGACTTTACAAAAATAATTTTACCGAGTCTTTGAAGAGAGCGAGGCCAAAACTAATTTGGCATGACCTATCCTTACAAATAGGGGTGGTCCTAGATTAGAAAACTTCTTTTATGGTCATTGAAGTTTTAATTTGAATGCAACTATATGTACATTGAAATCTTATACACCTGGAATGCAACTATATATGCATTTTAATAAATTGAAATAATATATATGCATTATAATTTCATAACCAAGATGCAACTATATATGCCTCAACCTTCATGATATTTGAATAAGAGATGCAGCAATTTATGCATCGAAACATTTTAAAATTTCTAAAGTAATTGCAACAATATGTGCATAAACTTTTTATTAATTCAAAAGAGGAAGGTATACGCCTTCATTTAAAATACGGTGACTATGCAAAACGTTTTCTCTTGATGCGGCGCCGAGTACGAGTGCAGGAGCTAGAGCTAGTAACGATGTCTTCAAATTATTGAATAAATTGGAGGCCTCGAAGCAAATAGGTCCTCGGTTCAGAGCGAAAAGAAAAGCAAAACCTGGCTCTAATACCACTTTGCCACGCCCCGATTTATAAACAAGACATAAATGAGAGAATTGAGACACATCGCGTACGAGACTTGCACTTGGGATATCAATCCATAAGAAGAATTCAAGGGAATAAGATAGAAATCATCACACTCATCCCAAGTTAAGCTAAAGACAATAAAGAGTGCCTCCTCAAGAAGGGATCGTAACTTCTTGAGTAAATCAAGTATCAGAGTTTAACAGATTGAATATAGTAAAAGGCTAACAAAAGAGAAAGAGTTTCAGCAGCGAAGAGTTATCATTGAAGTATGTATACGAAGATACATACTTCAACATCTAACTATTACAAAAAGAGTCTTCAGCTCCACCTCGACTGCTGCCTCGTACTTTGCTCCAAAAGCTTCTTTTAACCGGCGCATTTTAGGAATAATTAGAGGGGCTAAATACAAGTTGTACTTAGTGAACACATGCCCGAAAACATACATATATAAGATTGCACCAAACATTTTATGAACGAGCATGCTCCTTTTTACTTAGTTAAACTATCTGCTAATGAATATGTGACTGGGAGGTGGCCACCTACCACAGTCACGATGCTAGTCCGAATAGGGCATGACCCCTAGCATGTCAGCATCATAGTGCACTGACCCATGGTATCTCTTTCACTACCTGGGTACGATCGATAAGACTCGCAATACGTAGAGTCAACATCCATGTTGAGTACGTTTGATGTACTTCTCTGAGTGGGGTTCCCCCACAAAGAGGACAGATAGCAAACACAAAACAGTAGGCAATGACAAAGCAATTTAAAACAAAACATTCATTTCATGCTTGATGTGTTTTGAAAAGAAAACATCATTTTATATTTTTAATTTGGCCCGCTATATAGGGGTAAAAGATAGCCCACCTTGAGTAGGTGCAGTTATGCGGTTGGTTGATTTAGTATTCGATCTTCTCCTTGCCCTTTCCGATGACATAAGGAATACAGGTAAATCGTCAAGGGATAATTGATTATATATCATCTAATACATAAAAAAAATCTAGACCCTTGATCAATCGTGAACTTTTTAGCCCTTGAGCCATCAAATAAGAATATGAAGAAATGATTTGGCATTCTAGTTTGACGGACAAGATAGTCAAACGTTCATTCAATAGCTCGTGGTTTAATATCGAGCATGATTTACAAATAGAATTCATGGTTCAACATGATTGAACAAGTACGAGGCTTCGTCAATTGACAGAATATTACTTCAAAGACTATGATTGAAAGAATTTCATTATCCATTAGAAATTATCGTACGTCGCTTGAGAGTATGAGAACTCATCAAGTTGTTCCAAGAGAAGATTAAGTTATGCTTAATCGGATCTAGCAATTGAAGTTCGTTTGAATAAAAAAAGGTTTTAAAGAGAGCGAGAAGGAAAGAATAGCTTTCCACTATGATTGATAAGAGAGATGTCGATTGATGTTAAAGATAAGTCGAATTTCAATGTTCTACGTTTAACAACTTCCATTCTTCTGAACAAGTGTGAGACATCATCAATGACTAAATATCTCTTCATACATTGTGATTGAAAGAAGTTACGTAATCAATTACGAATCAAGGTGTAATTGATTTGAGAGTTCTTGAATTCATCGATAGGTTCCAAAGTCGTTTCAATAAAGTAAGCAGAAGGATCCTTTACCTTGGATGAAGATCAAAATTCGAAGATTAAGGTTTAACAAGTTTAACTTAATCGATATTCTTCAAAGAAGTTTTAGTTACAAGAGTTTGGTCAAGCAAATCAAGTTGATTTCAATTGAAAGAATTTTTGGAGAGGTTATGGAAGATAACATCCCTTCGTTGATCTATACAAGGAATACCAAATGAAATATCAATTTGAATTCTAATTGATTGAATGAAGGGTTTAGTTTTCAAGAAATTGTGATTGGAGTTGATTGGTATAAAGGGTATCGAATGATATGAAAGATAAATTGAATCGAACGAAGAAAGAACAAAATGTGGGAAATTTCACTCTGTCTCCACCGAGATAGAGTGCATCTCGACTGAGATGGATGCCTCGATCGAGATGAGACGCATTTCAACCAATATGAGTATATCGACCGATATGAGGCTTATATCGACCGATATGGATGGAAATCGACCGTCTCGACCGAGATGGATCCCATTTCGACCGATATGGACATATCGACCAAAATGCTCTTCATCTGGATCGACACAGTCATCTCGACCGAGATGGAGGCCATCTCGGCCAAAACAGAGGCTGGAAATTTTTGGCGGATTTTTCATGTTTTGGCTCAAACGGTTATCCGGGCTCGTCCAATCGATTTCTAACAATACCAAATGGTTTCCTAACAATTATAACGAGTCTAGACATGATTTAAGGCATCAAAACATGTTGGATTCGAGATTTAACCACAACATTTCCATATAGGGCAAATATACCAAAAATGCTCCAAAATCAACACAACTCGATTTCTAGGTCGATATATCGTTTCTAGGCTCATAATATAACAAGCTAAACATGCATACATTCTTACCAATCCTTCAAAAGCCTAGATCATGCCATTTATCAACTAGGGCAAATTTTACAATCATGCTTAAACGTAAGAAACAACTAGAGAGAGGTTCGATTTATACCTCTAGGATGTTCGTAGAGCTTCGTGAGCTTGATCAACACTCTCTTAACTCGATTTCAACTTCTAAACATGGAGAAATGAAAGAAAGAGTGTTGGAAATGGAAAGAATGAGGTAAGAGGAGACCAAAAATGTGTAGTTTACCTCTAGAAACACCTCACCGAAGCTTCGTCGGAGCTCGCCGGAGAGTTCACCGGAAAAAAGGTTGGAGAGAAATTTAGAGAGAGAGTAAAAGTGGAAGAGTGTTGGAGAAGGTTATTGTTTATAGAAGGAGATGGAGGGGTAAATTCGGAATTACCAAAAGTTAAAAAGTTAAAGTTGTTGTCATTCGCTTGTCACATCGATCACTTTAACATCACCTCACGTCAACTCCACATTTCCTCGCGTCATTGCACGGGAGACCGTGATATTTCATTGATAGCCGAATATTTATTGATCGATATTATCCCGATACGAAAACATTGGATCACCAAATAATTTGATCGAGATTAATTAAATTCATTAATAATAATTTATTTCCCCCAATAAAATAAAAGAGCAAATAAAAAATGCCAAAATCATAATTCCCAAAATAAATCGATCGTGACATTCGGAATTAATTTGATAGTAAAATATAAATTTCGGAAATTCGATAAATACATTTAAAATTTACGAGGGACGTTACAGATAAGGTGGATGAAAGAAATAAATTGACGTAAAAAAGTGGAGAGAATACTAAAATGAATGAAGTCGAAAGTAAAAAAGTTAAAATTTAACGTTTATATTATACTAATAAAAATGGAAACATGAGTTTCGTATTGAGAAACACAAATGGTGAAATTATTTTGGTTTAAAAATTGAATTCACAAATACAAAAATATGTCTCATAGAACCCGTAACTGGTTAAAAAGTTTCCGAGAGCTTCGTTGCCAAATGCAGCATAGTCCAACACTCCACAAAGCATATAGAATATAGTTGAGATCATGAAACCAATTATTGAAGCTCGTTTCATCACTTTATTCTTTGACTCCCCTGCTCTTATCGTATCCTACACACCAAATTTACATTCGTACATCAGATTTTTAACAATTAAAATATTTTATAATTATAAAAGACATGCTTGCCTGAATCTCGATAAGGACAACTGCAAAAACATATGCAAATGCGATATTCCCAATAGCAGAAAATCAACTCCACATTTTATCTATAGCTAAATATCCTTCTTGGATTGGTTTTCCAGTAAGACCAGTTGCAATTTGATTTCCTTTACATAAAAAGATGCACACAATTTATTAGACACTTTGGATTTCAATAGAGAAAAAACTTGTGTGGTAGAGTATCTTACCATGATTGTCGGCAATCATTTTAATAGAGAGACCCATTCCAATTGTAGCATAGCCAAATGATATAAAAGTGAAAGAACGTATGGAGAGCTCATGAAAGTTTGGGACTTAACATAGAACTAGTTGTATCAATCCGAATAATACAATAAAACGGTTGTTCAACATAATGCAATCGTGCTCGTGACCATATTTGTGGAAGCAAAAGGCTTTCTTCACGGCACTAATTACAAACAACACATTAGTCAATATAATATGTATATGTGTTTGTTAAATAGTAATAGAAAAAAATGATAAAAGCACTAACTTACACCAAGTTTGTTAAATATTAATAATAAAAAATTTTAAAGTATAAGTTGCAAACTTACACCATGCTAATAGCAGTGTGGTGATTGAGTAGCCAATGATCACACCCGAAAAGATAGTTATATTGAACTATTGCACATATCTAAACTTTTATCCCTCATGTATCATAAATATTCTTCAATTTAAAATATTTTTGAAATCAAAGTAAATTTAAAAACAAATAATTTATTTATACCTAGATATGAATCAACTGTATCTCTGTAGACATAATTTCTTGTACCATCAGTATTACGATAACAATCGGCAAGGAGAGCAGAAATTAATAATGTGATAAGAGAGAAGGCCAATAAAGCAGTAGGCCCAACTATGCAACCCATTTGAGCAATGGCCCAAGTTATTGTTAATACACCCAACCCATTAACTGCAGTTATTATGTGGGACCTTGTTGTCCATAAATTTCCTATGATAATATGATTTTTAAAAAACATTATTCGAATAATTAAGACATTTTAAATAATTGAAGTCCTATACTTTTTTATATTTTTTCTTAAAAATGAAGTTAAGATATAATTTTAATATAAATGAAAAATAAAACTAAATTCTTTACAAAAAATAAAATAATCTTCTGGGACCATTTTAGAAATAAATAAAAGTGTATGCTATAAAATATATACAATGGAAAGTATAGTTGCCTTATTCAATACAATTAAAATATTATTATAATAAAAAATTATTTAGATAATAAATCATATTTATTAGTTGCGAAAAATACCACTTAAGTATGTTTGTATAGTGATTTATTCAAGAAAACTAAAAAACTATTATAATACAATTTTTTTAAAATAATAGTCCATATTTATTAATTGTTGAAAAATAACACTTGAGTATGCTTGCTAGATGTATAGGATTATATAGGTTTTTCTTAGATAAATAAATCTAGGTTAGATCATTTTAGAATTTCTAAAATTGTTTAGATAAATAATAAACATTGTAAGATTAAAATAATCTTCAATATCCATAGAGGAGGTTGAATGCAATAAATAAACGGTCCGTAGTGATAGCAGGGTTAATTAGTATGTTTGTCGAATTATTCACTACTTTTATTCTATAATTAATAGTTTTTTTTAATAAATACTATTTTTTTATTTTTTAATAGTTTCTTATAATTATTTATTTGAATTTCAAAATCCAATAAAGTTCTACCAATTAATTTGTTCAACTAATTAATAAATGTCATATAATAACTAGTAACAAATACATAAATTTAAATTTAAACTAAATATTTACAAACATGAAACCTATAATGAAAAATGTTGAGGTTGTTAAAAAGTTGCTAAAAACAATAGAAAATAAATTTAACTAATTTCCAATTATTATGTTAGCAACTAACATAATCAGGCTACAATCAATTATATATATATATATATATATATATATAGAGGAGGGATCATGTAAAAAAAATACTCATGTGAGAAAAAAGAATAAATCATGTCCATCAGATCTAAAAAAATCAATGGTTGATATTGAATCAAGCAACAACTAAAGCACAATCAAGCAACAACTTGAATACATTAAAGCAATGTCGTGAATGCAATCAAGCATCTTTCTCACTTTCTCACGTTAAGAGTTTTCTCACTAGATCCGCTCCCTATATATATATATATATATATATAAACCCAATCATTTATTAAACAAGACAATGAAATTAAATTATAAATACATTTCACACCAATTCTTTTTGAACGGCCATCGTCGTCAAATACCGATGCATCATATCCTGGTGACGCTTCAACATTCATGTTTCCAGTCAACATTTTCTACAAATATTAAAGAATTATTCAGAGAATAAAAATTAAAATATAAATTGTTACAATCAATATGAGAAATTCGAGTAGAAAAGCTAAATATTAAAAAATAAAATTAAAAAATTGATCCAAGAGATTGAATATTGTGTATGTAATATCCCGTATTTAAGCAGGCTTCGAGTTTATGCTTAATTAATTAAACAAAATCATATTTATTTTTTGCAAATTATTTATTATTTGTTTTTTAGACGAAATTAAACACTTGTTGAGACACGAGGATCAAAATAATTCTTATAATATACCAATGGGATTGTTTAGAGAAAATATAGGAAGGACGAGTGCAATGAACGATTAATTGGTTAATGGCGTTTAAATTCAAAACTTGCACTTAGAAGTGCATTCCTCAAAGAGAGCTAGGGAATGCTTGGAATTAAAATATGAAAAAATAAGAAACGATCGATATAATTTCGTGAGACCCGGGTAGTGTTAAATTAATTATTGAATTTTGAAAATTGAGCGATATTTCTATTTCAGAAAATTTGGAAAATTATATGAATGAGACGGGCTCATTAAATGGAGCATTTTCAAATAATTACTTATTTATTTTGAATCCAAAAAGACAAGTTATCAGAAGAATTTATACACAAATTGATGTGGGGGAAAGAATTCTTCGCGTGGAAGAAACAAACACGTATCACGTTTGTGTGCATGATTTTGATTGGAAGAGAGTACAGTGATGAAGATTGCGGCGGTGGAATTGTTTGGAGGTGGAGAATCATCAAAACATTTGTGTGAAGGAGTTAATTCATTTTACTTCTCATTTCTGTAAAACGAACACAAAACACCACTACCGTCGTATACCTTTCCCTGCCCAGCCACCTTTGTTCGATTTTTTTGACCACCACGAGCCACCGCAGGAGACGCCACCACAACCATCTTAATATTCGTTCTTCAGGGATTCCAAGAAGCTATAGTACACCCCATCTCGTAAAGTAATGAGGGAGATACGAGCCGAGAAGGACAGGTCGTCGGTTTCAAAACCGTTACAATATTTAAATTTGAAACTCATACGAATCGAGTCCGAATCGAAGTTTTATTGATAGGATTGTGTTCCTTGTGTTATAGGGAGTGTGTTGATGCCCTGAAACTTTATTTTGGACGGAGGAATTTGACTGCACCGACGAGGAAGCGACCTACGGTGAGCTTCAATTTTCAGTTTTTTCTTCCGGCGAGTTTTGTGTGTTTTAGATCGTATAAAGCATGTTCTCGAGTTCCTTCTGAATCTAGGATCATTATAATATGTTTTGTTGGTGTTAAAAGTGATTAAAAAGCAAGAAAAAATGGAGTTGCAGGTTTTCAGCTTGCAGGAGTCGGAGAAGACGACTCATGTCGACCGACGCAGCCTGTGTCGATCGATATGAGTGCGTCGATCAACACAAAGCCCGTCAGTTGACGTGACCCTATGTCGATTCCTCGATCCAAAATGTGAGTCGAGCATGTGCATGTGTGTTGAGCGAGTCACATGTTGATCAACGGCTGCTGTGTCGATCGACATGGCTGTGTCGACCAACACAACAGCATGTCGGTCGACACAAACACATAGGAAAGGGAAAATGTGTTTTCTTGTTCGGTTTTGATCTGATTCGAATTGTTTTTGATTTATAAGTTTAATATATCACTTAAGAAGCATGTATGAGCTTGAAAGGGTGTTGACCTTTGATATCGAATGTTAGAATATGAATAATTCAATTTAACTTGGAAAAGTGAAGCATGCAAAGTGTTAACTTGTGATTGGTCTGATAGTTGTCAGTTAGATGTCGGTACTAGTTCCTAATCATGTCAAATCTAGTCAATTGGGTCTGATTCAGACACCTAGATTATCCATCCTAATTAGTTATTTATGTATAAATATTTGAAGGGAATTCGAAGTTAAAGGGGAAGTCGGCTCAACCACAAGAATAATAACAAGGCATCTTTTCTTTTGAAGCATAATACAGTTGGGAACTATTTTCAGTATAAACGAAAATGCGTTTTTGAGCTTATTGCTCAGTTTTCGAAAATATGTGAGAAAATATTTTGTTTTAAAATAATTGTTATGCATAAAATGATTTGTGTTATAATATATGTTCCTCTGTTGACTTCTATTAACAGGGGGTTTAATTAATGAGATCATAACCAGGTACTTTTAGTACCTGTGCTAGTCTTATTAATATTGTGTTTTAAAGGCTAGCAACCTTAAATTGTTTATGAGCTATGGCACGTCAGTTGACGTACTGAAGCCCTAGGGGAGATAAGGCAGGTGAATTTTCTTTCTTAATCGATAGGATCTCGATGTAGTGTGTCCGAGAATTGTGCATTTTGATGACAGTGGGTTGAGTGATTCGTCCATTCCCAATTGTACATCGTAACTTGGAAGTGGGCCAGCTTCCAGTTACACAACGCTAAAACAGATATGATGCATGTGAGTGAATTTGCATGCATTAAGATAAAATGATTTGGATAACACGGTTTGTTTCTACAAAACCCCGGGTTTATTTGTGTGAGTTTCTAGCATTTATATTTAAATTGTATCTTTCGCGCATGTTTCCACGGGGTACAATTTGTACTCAGTCCCTCGTATTAGGTCTAAAATGCGCAGGTTGAGCAGCTAAGATGGAGGAGCGGAGTGTAAAAGACGGCACAGGCGATTTTACAGCTTTTAAAAGATCATGAGATATGCATCTCCACATGCATATCTCCACTACGCTTATCACACCACTGCACCACACTCTGAACTATTTTCCTTCCCTTGTTTAAATCTTTTGAAGAATCAATGTTAACTCTCTTTATGCTTCTGTTTATGAATGATAACGCTTTTATGAAAGTTTGATCGTCATTTCCAAATTATCTTTCTATTTGTTAAAGTCTTTTGCTGATTTCGATTTATAAAATGTTTGAAAATTGTTGACCACGACTGTAGCGCGTCCCTTAGTCGGGAAGTTCAATTGGGGGCGTTATAGAAGTGGTATCAGAGCACGGTTTTGAAAAAGATTTGAAATTTTTTTGAAATCGTTATCAAAAGACTCAAGTTTTAAAACGTTCTAATTTTTAGAGTCGATTGAAATTACTGCTCTTGCTTTACACCCTTCTCCATCCTGTGCAACCTGAGGTGCGTTTTAAAAGTTTTAAATTACCTGCTTGCAAGGTTGTCTAGTGATTGAGTCACTTTAAACTTTTTGGAGTTGAAAGAAATTTTTAAAAGATAGCACAATGTTGATTGTGGCTATATGGTTGGAAGGTATTTGTATAGATAAAAAATTGATTGGAAATTATTCAAAATCTGTTCATGTGTTGAACGAGAAATGGGTTGATGTTATGTTTTGAGAAAAACCACGTCATGAAAATTTTGTGGGATTGTTTAATTTTGGCACCGGTGAGGTGGCCTTTGAAATTTTGATTTCAAAATAAATGGTTTTGAAATGTGTAGCATGCAGTGTAAAATTTTGTGTTATTGCTTAAAAGATGTGTTAAATTGTGAATTGAGCTGTAAAGATTTGGAACTTGAAATTAATCTTAAAACTTATATTAGGATGGATCAGGACTGACCGATCAACTGTTGGCCTTAAAATGGCATTAACTTGGGTGAACTTGGATTTGACGTTGGGTTTGGTTAATTGATTTAGAATTTAAGTTGTTTCGGGCGAAGTGAAACAACACCCATAGTTGACTAAACCTTAGAGCCTTGAATTTTGATCGACCTAAAATTGAAAATTCTTTATCTAGTTTAGTTTGTTTAGTAGTCAGAGTGAGTTGACTTGTGGAAACTACAAGTCAAAGACCAGGTGTGCAGAATGCACGCTGTGAGCCTGGCAGATGTAGTCAGACTTGGGGATAAGTTAGTATGTCTGCACGAGGATCCGAATGAACCTCGGCATGGTGCGTCGGATGACAGAAATCTCCACCTGGACACAGAGTCATACACTATGATATTATAGTATGTTTATTTTCGGGACTGACCGTTTGTTGATGTGACAGATGGGCTCTAGGAAGGAACTAGTTTGCCAAATCAGGAGGCACCCTCCATTTCAAGATGAGAACCTCGTTCATACTTTGATAGATTACCTGGACTTGTGGAAAAGTGTGAGGAATCATGTTGTTACTAACGTGGAGGCAATGGAGAATACCCTTAACTAGATGCCGGAGAGGTGGACTAATTGGGTTATAGGGTTGGCTAGTTCGTACTGTGATAGTAAGTCGGGTACCGCCAGGAATTTCTGAGGTTTTATGTCAGAAATTATCAGGAAGGCTATAGTTGATGAGGACCCTTCACCTGCTTCTTCTAAGAGCACTCATGCATCTACAATGGGAGATGTACCAAAGCACCCGGACCCTGTAGGACCGCCAGGATTTTGTGACCTACCTGAACCATCAGTTCAGCCGTCACTGCAGCGTGTTGGGGAGCCCAGTCGGGCTAACCTAGAACCAGATTTAGGTACGCACAGTGCAGAGTACTTGCCGAGGCCCACCGAGAGTGGATGGGAGGACACATTCGATGGTTATGGGACTCTTTATGCATCAATTTGTATTTTGAGCGACACGAGAGTGGTAGGGGTGAGCGGACAACCGCTCAGGACAAAGGGAAAGAAAAGGCAAAGGAGGAAGAGAAAGAAGAAGAAGAGGAAGAGGAAGAGGAAGAGGAAGAGGCAGGAGGAGGACCCTTCTGAGTGGTTGATCACTTGTATTTCTACCAAATTAATTGCAAATAAAGTGGTTAAATAAATTTATACTCGAATGTCGAACCCACAAAGAAAAGATATGCGAAATAGTCCTACGTACTAGAACACAGTTTCAGATTAATTGTTTGAGTAATTCAAAATCAGGTTTGGTTTATTAAACTAGGCAGATAAAATAAAATAAAAACTTATATTAAAGAAAACGAAACAAAAATCCTAGGGAAGAAATCTTATTATGGATAACATGTAAGAATCAATTAAATCAACAGGTGGAATAATGCAATAATGATATATTTCCTTGGGCGGGCAAATATAACCTAGGTTACTAATTAGTGACTATCTTCATTCGGTCTCAAGAATACCAAATTAGTCAATCTCATAAGCAAATAAGTTCAATTCCTGCAATCTAATACATCTTATTGGACAGTAAAGAGTATATCATGAATTCCTAATCCCACTATCAATATTCACCTTTCGGTCCTTCTATCAATAGCTAGACATCTAAATTAATCGTCATCTTTCGATCCTTGAATTAATCTAGAAGAATAAAATAAACGCAGGAATCATGAACCTAATTAATTAATCATAAACATGCATTCAAAATAATATTAAACCCTAGAAATAAAATACATAATTAAACTGAAATAAACTTGCATTAAAAATAAAAACAGGAATCTAAAGTGCAGAAAGAAATAAATACTAAAACTCTAACTACAGAAATTGAGGTTGAAAAGGATATATAAACTAATGTTCATATAGGGATTGAAGTCCACTGAATAAACTGGTCTAGAGGGGTATTTATAGCGTTTGTATGGGCTTTACAAGGCTGAATTCTATAGGAGATAGGAGTAGATTTGATGCATATCTATATCTCCATGTCCTACTATGAGTATATCTTTGATCTTGAGTCTTCAGGGCTTCCAGTATGATATGTCTCTTCAATCTTGACAAAATCTCACCCAAGATTCGTGAAAAACTTCCAGAAACTCGCCAAAATCGTCCGTGTCGATCGACGCGCGTGTTTCCACCCATCGGTCGAAGTTGATCTGCGAGGTCTCACGGTTTTGGCCATAACATTCACTCCCTAACTCCAATTAACCCGATTCCTGTTGTGTTGGAAAGCTAATTTGAAGCTCTATCCAATGCCATGCACCAATAGCCCTAATTCTTTGTGTGGAGAAACTCTTCACTGCTACTCTTGCATGTCACTGCTTTCGGTATTAAATTTCGGTGAGTTCGTCCTAAAACCTGCAACAATACACCACTACAAGCTCAATACCCTCCTAGAGTGATTCATGCAACAAAAATAACTAAAATAAACTAAAGTGCAGCTAAAAACAAAGATAAATCAAACTAATAATGAGTGAAAATATGAACTCATTAGTGGTCCTACTGATCTTGATGTTGTTGTTGTAATATTTCTAATTATGTTTATGAATTTGATCAGAGGATTATATCATTTTTGTTACTGTTTATGTATCTTTATTTTGATATGACTGACTTGTTAAACGTTCGGTAGTTATCCTTGTATTACGATGTTGTTGTTGTATTATGTGTGATTTCTATTATGATGATGGTTATGTGTTTTAAACCATATGTTCAGAAGGTTGTCTACCCAGAGATATACCCCCATCCAATAGAGCGTCAAATACTCCCACTAAATTTTTGTCTTGACTATCAGACAACATTTCATCCTCTTCATTATTTTGTGGTTCTTGAACTTCATCAAGATCTACTACACTACAACATTGTTCCTTGTAGACAAATTCATCTTCAAGAAACGTTGCATTTCTAGATACTATCACCTTGTGATCACTAGATGTGTAAAAGTAATATCCTCTAGTTTCTTTTGGATATCCCACAAAATAAGCTTTCTCACTTTTAGATTCCAATTTATCAGTCAACATTTTCTTGACAAATGCAGGACAACCCCAGGTTCGCAAATGCCCAAGACAAGGCTTCTTGCCATACCATAATTCATATGGTGTTTTGTCAACTGATTTATATGGAACTCTGTTCAGAATATATGCAGCACTATGCAAAGCATAGCCCCAAATGAATAGAGGGAGACTAGTGAAACTTATCATGGATCGAACCATTTCTAACAATGTTCGATTCCTCCTTTCAGATACCCCATTCATTTGAGGTGTCCCTGGAGGTGTCCATTCTGAACGAATTCCATGTGATTTTAGGTAATTGATAAACTCAAGACTTAAGTACTCTCCGCCACGATCCGATCGTAGAACTTTGATACTCTTGCCTAGTTGTTTTTCAACTTCCAACTTAAACTCTTTAAATTTTTTTGAAGGCCTCAGATTGTGTTTCATAAGATACACGCATCCATACCTTGAAAAATCATCAGTAAAAGTTATGAAGTACGAATATCCACCTCTAGGTTGAGTGGATAATGGTTCACACACATCTTTGTGAATCAACTCAAGCACATCTTTAGCTCGTATTCCTTTCCCAGAAAGTGGCTTATTGGTCATCTTTCCTCTAAGACAAGATTCACAAATACCATAAGATTCGAAATCAAATGATGTGAGGTAGTCCAACTTTCTCAATCTTGCTATCCTTTTCTTATTAATGTGACCAAGCCTACAATGCCAAAGATAGGTAGGATTATTCGTATTACCTAGCTTAGGTCTTTTGTTTTCAATATTGAGAATTCTTCGTTCACAATTAAGCAAATATAATCTGTTTGATAGGGTTGCATTTCCATAAACATTTCCATTCAATGAAAATGAAAAAAATCCATTTCCAAAAGTAAAGGAAAACCCTTCTTTGTCTAACATAGGAACAGATAAAATATTCCTTGATATAGATGGAACAAAGTAGCAATTATGCAAAACCAGTCTATTTCCAGATGGTAGATCTAATCTACATATCCCTACGCGTTCAGAAGCAACTTTTGCTTCATTTCCTACGCGTAGGTCTATCTCTCCGGGTCTCACTTTCCTGCTTTCACTTAGCCCATGCACATTATTGCAAATGTGTGAGCCACATCCGGTATCTAATACCCAGGAATGTGAGTTCGTAATAGACATGTTTATCTCAATAACAAACACACCTGAGCTTGCAGCTTGAGCACCTTGTGCCTTCAAACTTGCAAAGTCTCTATTCATGGATCTAAGCATTTCATAAGGGTCCTGTCGATCGACACTAATGTCCGAGAAGGCTATTTTTGGCCTGTTTTGGCAGTTTTTGCTATATTTTCCCAATACTCAAATTAGGTCTTTTTCCCCCTCTATAAATATGAACTCTTAGGCACGAATTTCAGACATCTTTTATGCCTTATTGCACTTAGAATAATTGAGCTTTTGGAGTTTTTACAAGACATTCAAGGTTCCTCTTTATTTGTAAGTTCTTTAATAATAAGTTTGCTTTAATTCTAGTCATGTTTTGTGGCTAGAACCCTTAACAGGTTCTAGGGTTATGATTTCTTTTCTGATGCATGTTTAATTGATATCAACTCTTCAAGCATGGATTAATTCTCTGATTTAATTTTATAATCTAGATTGAAAGAAGGACCGAGAGGTGAATTGAGATCTAGGTTTATAGTTAATTAATCGAAGGACCGAGAGGTGAAGATTGTTAATAGGAAGAGAGAATTAAATTGTGTCAGTTTTCTGTCCAACCAAGAAGAAACCTACATAGGAATAATTAGATAATTATGAGATTAATTAGTTTGGTGTTCTTGAGACCGAGAGGAGATAGTCACTAATTAATAATCTAGAATTTAATTGCATGACCAAGGAATTTAATCCACAAAAATCTATGTTTTCCCCATTGCTAAGTTGATTGATATTTACATGTTGATGATTAGAATATCTGCCCTAGGATCTGTGTTTCTCTTTATTGTTTTCAAAACTCTTTACTTTCTTGCAATTGTTATTTTAAAATTCAGAAACAAAACCCTTTTCAAATTTGGATTCACTCAAACAAAGAATAGATAAACTATGTCAATACATGAGATAACCCTTCTCAAATTTGGATTCACTCGTTCGAAACAGACGCGCGCGTCTGTTTTTAAAACACACGACCAGACCCCCTCCCCCTCATTCTTTCTTTCCTCTCTTTCGACACTCACGCACGCCCGACTCCCCTCAATCGAAATTTCATCTTCCATCCTCCTACCCACGCAAGGTAAACATCTCTTCCCTCTCTCCTCTCAATTTTGGGCCTCCATTCAATTATTTGGTGTTTATTTTCAAATTTGAGCCCTAGTTTTCCCTTGGTATGAATTTGGTTTAATTGTTGAATTTACTTTGAATTGTTGCATATATCGGGTTACTTTGGTTCGTTCTAGGTTGTTGGAGACTCGATATGTATCCCATGTCGCTTAATTGTTGATTAATTTCGATTTTTGAGGATTGAGCACCCCCAATTGAACCCCCTTTACTGTTGCACGTTTTTAACCTCTCCAAATTGCAAATTGTGCTTAATTACTTTATGATTTACGTTTTGCACTTGATATTGATGTTAATTGCATGATTGGGTGGTCAATTTGGAATGGGCATGCCTCATTGTGGTTCAATTTTTGGGATTTTGCTTCATACACACCCCCTTTACTGTTGATTGGTTTGTGCCTTTCCCATGTGTACATTATAGCTTCTGTGTCTGTTACTTGTTGTTTTGCACTTGGGCTGGGTATGAATTGCATGATAGGGTGGTTAATTACTGATGGGCATGCTCGATTGTGTTTGTCATTGATTGATTTACTTGCACTTGGCAAGTTTGGGGGAGTTGGTTGCTTCTTTGTGCTGATTATGAGTTGTTGTTATTACAGAGAGCTACTGATGGCTTCATCTGATGAGGAATATCATCCTACCACCAATGAGGAGATGCATGAGGACACGGCGTCTGAGGCCGACGAGGAGCATGACCAACACTTGGTCCCTGAGGAGCAGCCTGGTTGGGAGCCAGAGTTCGCATTTCCCGATCACCAGCGGCCCTTCCAGCACATGCAGCGCTTCACCCTGAAGCCAACCCGGTACCCTGATGCCGATGACTTGATACAGATGGGCCTAAGGGACGATGTTCAGAAGTTGTTCGCCCGGTGCGGCTGGGGGCACTTCATCACCCAGCAGTGGCCCACTATTCCTCCACTTGTGCTCGAGTTCTTTGCTACAGTGCACATCATAGAGCCGCCCCGCAGCCAGGGCCCCATTGAGCCCAACGGCATCCAGTTTCAGCTTCGAGGGCAGCCACATCGGCTCAGTAGATCACAGCTAGACAGGATATTTGGGTGTACACCGGGAGGGCCTCTACCACGAGCCGCCCGAATTCCAGATTGGGGAGTTCTGGCCTTCTATCTCTGCTTCGGCCGACCCAGCACACTTCCGCAAGGCCAACATGAAGGCCACTACTATTGACAATCCGGTACTCCATTATATTCAGAAGGTGTTTGGGATTTCTGTTTTTGGCAGGAACGAGCACGAAAAGGCCCGGAAGAGTGAGATTTTCTGCATCTGGGCCATGCTGTATGGTGTCCACCTCAGTTTAGCTGCCTTCCTCATGGAGAACTGGAAGAGGCAGACCGGTGGTACTCCGGGCAATTTCTAGTGTGGAGGGTTCGTGACTCCCATCGCCCGGCATCTTGGGATCCCTGTTGACGATTTCACCCCACTGGGGGGTGTCCGGACCTTGCGGCTCGACCAACTGGAGCAGTTCCGTTTTGTGATTCCCTTCCAAGGTGAGCTATTTCTCCGGTTCTCGAACGGCGACCGGTTCCTTTTGCCCGCTCCAGAGCTGACTCATGTCACGGATTCTACTTACCATGACAACTGGTTTATGGCCATGCCGGCCCACATGGACCGGACCTGCGATGCCCGAGGTGACCCACCGTCCTCCCGTTTATCTCACCATCCCGGTACACTGCCGGATTAGCGGGTTCGCACCCTCGAGGAGGAGGCCGCGACACAGCAGAGAGACGTGCTGCCCCAATCTGATGCCCCCCCATTCACTGCAGGGGGCGGGGGCGGAGCTTATACTTCATATGCTGGAGCCGGCTCTTCCACCGCAGTCCCTGATTGGAGTTCCTTTCTCCAGTTCATGCAGGAGCAGAGGGCAGATTTTACCAGTTTCCGCACAGAGCTTCGAAAGGTCCGGGATCATCAGCTGGTGCAGGATGCACTGCTCGCCGACATCAGGAGGCAGCAAGAGGATTACAACCTGCCCACAATCTTGCCATGACAGATCTGACCCGCCGGATGGAGGACCACTTCTCCGACTTTGAGCCGGCCCTGCGCTATGGCCGCAGGAACAGGAGGCCAGAGAGAGATCAACAGCCACCGCAGGAGTGAGGTCTAGATTCCTTTCCTACAAGCTGACTTTCAAACTTATTCTTCCCTTCGTGTTGAATAAGTTTGGGGGGAGGATGACTTGTGGGAATAGAATCCATTATTTACTTGTTTATTTCTGATTTGATGTACTGCATTTGATTTCCGTGTATTTCAGTTTATTTCCCTGTATTTCAGTTCATTTCCTTGTACTTTATTTCCTTTCAGTTGTATTTGCTTTATTTAGGTATTTCTGATGTATTTGATATTTTCCCATGTACTGCTCTTAGTTCAGAATCCATTAAGTGCAACTTGAGATTATGTACTATTCCTCCCTTTGATATGAACTTGTTTGATTGATGATTGGTCTACACTGAGATTGAGACAATTAGGATTGCATGATGAGTAGCCAATGATAGGAGAATACCGCATGATAAGTTGCTCTCTGATTTTGGATTTTGCTTGATTTATTTGATTCGGATTGGATACTGTTAGGGAAGAACAAATGAACCAAGTGAGAATTGTGCCTGAATTTTTCTTTCACGTGTGATCGAGTTTGCAGTTGGATTCTAGAATTTGGCTTATTTCTCTCTCGAGATTGTATTGATGTAAGACTTGGTGAAAATGATTTTAGGCATCTCTTTTCTTAGCCGTATCCCAAACACTAACCCTACACATGACCACTTGTAGCCACTTTGAGCCTGAAAAGTCTTTCTTGATTTAAGTAATGTTCTAGTGAGCCAGTTGTGGATTGAATTGAAAAAAAAAAAAGGGATA
This sequence comes from Plectranthus barbatus, assembly GCA_026898455.1. Classification (NCBI taxonomy): domain Eukaryota; kingdom Viridiplantae; phylum Streptophyta; class Magnoliopsida; order Lamiales; family Lamiaceae; genus Plectranthus; species Plectranthus barbatus. The sequence goes on along the minus strand of JAPKLW010001651.1, from coordinate 9,547 downwards.
GTCTGATATTGAGCTGTGAGTTGTTGAAATATGATTGCTCATGGATTTGAGCTAACTTGAAAAAAAAAAGAGAAAAGATGAAGACAAATGTTGAAAAAAAAAATCTTGTTGGTGAACTTGTTTGCAAGATGAATTTCTGAAAAGAAAAATAAAAATATAATATAATACATGTATAGGAAAGAGGAGTTGAGAAAATGATGTGATGTGGGTTGACAGTTGGGAAGTTGTAAAAATCATAAGTGTGCTAGTCACTCAGCCTAAAATTACCTATCTTCTAAAAAAGCCTCATTACAACCAAATTAAAGACCTTTTTGATTCACCGAGTTATTTTACTTTCTAAGCAGTGGAGAGATGAGAAATTTGCCAAACTTATGGTTAAGAAAACTGTATTACTTTGAATTGAGTGAAACACATGTCCTGAACACTTGAGTGATTAGTGATTGCTAAAAATTCTGTCTATCTGTGAGGTTCTTCCCGAAACAGTTGATGATTTGGATTGGATTTTGATTGCATTGTCTTTTGGATGAGGGTGTGCTTAGATTGTGATGAATCTTGTGAGGCCTTGACATCTCTGTTTGCATAATTTGAGTTTCTTTTGGTGTTTTGATCGAGGACGATCAATAGTTCAAGTTTGGGGGAGTTGATAAGTGCGCTATTTCGTTCACTTATCTATGGATTTTTAGGGTGTTTTTATTAGATTGTAGTGTGTTTACTCTGAATATTCAGCATCGTAGTGTTTTTATGCCTGAGTTGTGTGTTATGCTTGAAAATGCAGGTTTTTGGAGTGAAAATTGGCTAAGTCTGGAAATTGGAGTTTTTGGCCTAAGCCTCTGTTTCGATCGACAGAAAGTGTGTCGATCGAAACAGAGGTATGTTGCAAAAAGGAGAGTACGTTGAAAATCCAGCTGATCGACAGAAGAAAAAATCCTGTCGATCGACAGGGATGTTGGAGGCAACCAGTCGACATAGTTTCTCGCGTCCGATTTCGAAGAGCCCATTTCGATCGACAGGAATTGTGTCGATCGAAATTCAGGTCGTGCTGAAGGAATTTAATGCTTTTAAGTTATTTTCATGTTGGGACAATTAAACTTAGTATATATTGTTTTTATTAGGCGAATTTTTAGGATTATGCCACTTTTGAGACTAGAACCCTAGAGTTTTTCTTGTCTTTGAATTGCTTTCGAATTCTGGTGAGGATTGTGATCGAACCTTTGAAGATTGGATGCAATTACAAGGCTTGTTTTCTCTATGAACTTGTGTTACAGGTTTTATCTTTCCATATTTCTGTTTAACATGAATATGTGTAGGTAAATCCTTATTCAGATTCTAGGGCTTATGTGATTGTCTTGGATGCATGTTTAGGTTATTAAATCGATCAATCTTTTTAATTGGTTTATTAATTATTGTGCTTTTCTTAATTTGATTAAATTGACCAATTGATTAGGTTTTCACAATTAATTAATTTGAGACTGAAAAGTGAAAATTGATTAATGGATTTAAGAATTGATAATATGGATTTTTATTATGTCTGAAAAGAGGAATTTAATCCATAGGAATAAATCTGATGATCTTTGGGAGTTATCAATTTTTCTAGAGACCGAAAGGATATAGGAAATTGATAATCTGCTTTATGAATTGCCAAACCCTGGAATTTGTAATATTTTCCTGATGTTCCACCAAATCTTTATTTTAAATTGATCGATGCAATTCCCTTGCATGCTATCCTTGACATGAACTTGCCCTGGAATCTGATCTTTTCTCTAGTGTTTAAAACCAAATTTTAATTACCTGCTTTAATTTAATTTTCTTGCAAAAATTATCTTAAATTTCAAAACCCCTTCAAATTTCTGTTTACTCAGACAACAAACCGAAAACAAATGATTCAATACATGAGGTGTTCGCTATTACAATCTCTGTGGGATCGATAATTTTAACTTATCACTATTCAATAAAAAATCATTATAAAAATTAGTGATCAAATCATTGTAGTATAGTGGTGAGTATTCCCGCCTGTCATGCGGGTGACCCGGGTTCGATCCCCGGCAACGGCGCCAATTTGATACCTTAAAATACAGCGGGCAAATAAATTTATAGACTCAAAGGAATGTCGAACCCACAGAGATAGTGCGACAAAATTATCTCATGTATTGGCATAGTTTATCTATTCTTTGTTTGAGCGAATCCAAATTTGAGAAGGGTTTTGTTTCTTAATTTAAAAATAACAATTGCAAAAAAGTAAAGAGTTTTGAAAACAATGAAGAGAAACACATATCCTAGGGCAGATATTCTAATCATCAACATGTAAATATCAATCAACTCAGCAATGGGGAAAACATAGATTTTTGTGGATTAAATTCCTTGGTCAGGCAATTAAATCCTAGATTATTAATTAGTGTCTCCTCTCGGTCTCAAGAACACCAAACTAATTAATCTCATAATTATCTTATTATTCCTATGTAGGTTTCTTCTTGGTTGGACAGAAAACAGACACAATTTAATTCTCTCTTCCTATTAACAATCTTCACCTCTCGGTCCTTCGATTAATTAACTATAAACCTAGATCTCAATTCACCTCTCGGTCCTTCTTTCAATCTAGATTATAAAATGAAATCAGAGAATTAATCCTTTCATGAAGAGTTGATATCAATTAAACATGCATCAGAAAAGAAATCATAACCCTAGAACCTGTTAGCCACAAAACATGACTAGAATTAAAGCAAACATATTATTAAAGAACTTACAAATAAAGAAGAACCTTGAATGTCTTGTAAAAACTCCAAAAGCTCATTTATTCTAAGTGCAATAAGGCATAAAAGATGTCTGAAATTCGTGCCTAAGAGTTCATATTTATAGAGGGGGGAAAAAGACCTAATTTGAGTATTGGGAAAATATAGCAAAAACTGCCAAAACAGGCCAAAAATAGCCTTCTTGGACATTTTTGTCGATCGACAGGCAGGCTGTCGATCGACACAACCTTCAAGATCAAAATTCTGTCTGAATTTGTGACGTTTCTGAAATTTTGGCCTCTGTTTCGATCGACACAAATCCTGTCTCTCGACACAAGAACATCTGTCCGCGCAGTCTCACGGTTTTGGCCATAACTTCCTCTCCCAAACTCCGATTGACCCGATTCCAGTTGCGTTGGAAAGCTATCTCGAAGATATTTCCATCCATGTTCTCCATTAGCTAAGATTAAACCTATGGAAGAAGTCGTGACTGTTCCTTTGAACATCATCTGCTTTCGGTACGGATTTCCAATGAATTTGGCCTAAAACCTGCAAAAATAACCCATCTGTTGGGAAATTTGGCTAAGTTTCCTCTTCCCAGTAGCTACTTGTTTAGATTCTAGTTTGGTGTTTTGGTGGATCAAATCCTAAGTCCTACCAGCGTCAGTTGTCTCTAGATAGCTCTAGATCTCAAATGTAAAGTCCTGTTTAGGTCTTTTGAGTTGTAAGTCGCAGCTGATCAAGACTCATGTTGGCTACTGTCAACCAGCATGAGATGTACTCACCAGTTGAGAGAAGTCTCACCAGCAAGCGATTGACAAGACTCATGCTGGCACTGTTCACCAGCATGAGAAGAGCTACTGGCTGGTCACTGTTCACCAGTTGGGAAGGTTTTCATCAGCAGGCGGCTGACAAAACTCACCAGCAGAATAGGTGTTCTCACTGACACTGTTCACCAGCGGTGAAGCCACCAGTCATGGGAGATTCCAAGAGTTAACATCAGACAAATTGGTAGACTTAGATTGTGCCAACGCAAGTCACCAGCAGAGACTTGCCAGCACAAAGATCACCAGCATGTTCTACCAGCAGAATTCAAGATTCGCTCTCCCAGAGTCTAAGAGACAAAAAGAAGATTCGTCTGAGGAATAAACTGACAAAGTATGACTTTTAAGGGAGGATACCTTAAAGTCTATCAGTTCAAGACACCAGTTCCGATTCCTCGTACTGACGAATAGTGCCGTTCTGACATAAAGAGTTCAATGTCAGATAAAGTGGACAAAAGCATGGCGCTTTTCGGAAATTCCTACCTGCCGCCTTCAGAAGGACATGCGAGGACAGAGACCTTTTCCGGATGAGTCCAAACGGCTAGAAATTTGAATGGGATCCCACGTCTATAAATACCTGGGATCCATCAACATTCAATACTCTTCACCTACCGAAAGACTGAAAATTTATTACGCTCAAGCAAGCAAGCAAAACTTTCGAGGCTTTACTTAAAGCTTTTCCGTGTGTTGATTTATTCAAACACGAGACTTCAAGCTTCCAGCTTGTAAGTTACAGATCTCGTTGGTGTTCTTTCTCTTCTGAGGAAGTTCACAGCAGCTCTTGTGCTAGCCAGCACCTGAGTTATTACGGGCTTTTGCCGTATTAAGAAGATACGTTCTTGGGAGAACTAAACACCCACGCAGTCAGCTAAGGAGGTTGAAGTGACGTGCTCGCACTCCACCAGCTGAACAGAGTTGAAGAAGGAATCAAGACCGGGAGCGGTTGATCTAGCGAAGTGGTGGACAAGGGTCGCACCAGCTAGAGATAGATCGTAGGCAACTTGTATCTGATTACTCTATAGTGAATTTCCAGTGCTACGACTGGAGAGTGGACGTAGATCAGTTGATCGAACCACTATAAATCCTTTGTCTTTTATCAGTTTTCTGCATTTTATATTGATTTAAAACCCAGCACCCAAGTGCTGGTGTATATCTGAAAACTGATATAACTGTGCAAACAAGGCTAAAAACATTCAAAGTCTTGAGCTACCAGCTGACGAGCCAGTCGCCAGTCAGCTGAGTACTCAGAGTGCCAGTTGACTTACCAGCTGACAAGGTCCCAGTCAGCTGAGTAACCAGCAGAGCGCAAGAAACGATTTAACACAGTTTCCGCTGCCAAGTTATACCCTGATAATCCGGGACCAACAAGTGGTATCAGAGCGAACGGTTCTTATAGACCGTTCGTATCTGAGTCGCTTAGGACCGTGATCCACGTTTCCTTGCGCTCTCTTTTTGTTTGTCTGTTTGATTAGCTCAGGTACATCAAGATGAATATTCCGAAGCTACTCGACTACAAGTCTGTGAAGCATGATACATGGCGAAAGAGGACTCTTATCTCTCTAAAGAGCATTCATCCAGAGATGAAAGATGTGCTAGAGACAGGGCCGATTGAGATCACCAAGATTTAGCACCAGCTAGGAGATCGTCCAGCTGCCGTGATCCCAAAGCCCCAAGACGAATGGAATGCCGAGGACAGGAAGCGGAATCAGTTGGATTCCATTGCTCATGAACTGATCCTGTCATGTCTTCCAGAGTCATTGATGGAGGATGCACTCCAGTTCAATAATGCCAAGGGAGTATGGGATTATCTTGATAGTCTATGTCAAGAAACTGATCAAATGAAACGCAACAAATTGCAGGTTGCGGTGGACAAGTATGAGTCCTTCCAGATGCTGCCTGGAGAAACCATCAAGGAGATGGAGGCGAGATTCAACGCCATCGTCAGCGAGCTAAAGTCCCTGGACAGGAAGTATTCAAATGAAGATCTTAATGCCAAGATCCTGTCCAAGATGCCCAAGGAGGACTGGTTCGTGAAGACCACAGCTCTGAAGGAGAAGGACCTGTCCAAGATGACTCCCAAGGAGTTATTTGCTCAGTTGCAGGCACACGAGTGGGACATCCAGATGGTGAACAAGAATGAGGCCATCCGGAACATCGGATCCCCCAGTATCAAAGCTCAAGACGAAGCTTACTTCGTCAAGAAGGACTTCAAATGGAAGCACAAGAAGCCCTTCCATGCTGACAGATCTGCTGCCCAGCACAACCAGCCGAAAGAGATCCCAGTCACATCGGGATCTAACTCAAAAGACGGCGAGAGCTCTATCGCAGATCTTGAGCAACAGATGAAACGACTGGCTTTCCTTCTGGAGAAAGCCAAGTCAAAGCAGGGAGTATCTCTGAGCTCAACTGACGGCAAATTCGTCAAGAGAGCTCCCCGTGCTTGCTACCAGTGCAAATCCCCTGATCATTTAAAGTTTGAATGTCCACAGGTGGACAAAAATGAGCGGGAAAGGCTAAAGAAGCTCTTTGAAGAGCGCGCCTCCAAGGCCGTTGCCAAGGCTATGCTGACCAGGACTGAAGTGCCTGACATACCCGACCATGATGATGGGGAGTATGCGTCAGACGAGGAGTCAGAAGAGGAAGCTCTACTGGCACTCATGGCAGCTTTTGGCGAGGAGTCAGCTGAAGGAAGTGCTGACAGTGAAGAGGCACTTGCAGCTGATGATCAGGTACAATCATCAGCTTCCCCAATGCATATCATGCCTTCTATTTGTTTAGACGACTCTGAGTCGTGTTGCTCCGACTCAGAAGCTGTCACTATAGACATTCTTCAAAAAGAATTTTTAAAATTTTATGAAATAAAGAATGTCTTGGCTGGCGAAAATGCTTCGCTGAAAGATCAAATTTCTGTTTTGACCAAGGAGATTGAAAAATCGAGGTCAGTCAGTGAAGAGCTAGCCACTTTGAAAAAGAATCACTTTGAGTTGCTCCAAGATTTTCAAATTACAAAAACTGAGCGAGATAATTTTCACAATCTCGTTCTGGAGCAAGAAAATAGAATAAATTTTTTGAATAAAGGCTCAAAGGATTTGGAAAAGGCTCTATCTCATTGGAGAAAGCCTTCTGATAAGTCCGGGTTGGGATTTACAAAAGATTTGAGCATAAATCAGCCCGAACTAATCAGTACTGGTAAAGGTAAGGGCAAACTGGTAAATGCATCAGCACCAGCTGGTAATACCAGTCAGTCCCATGTGGCTGATCAGCATAGGAACCATAAGTCCAGATACATAGGTGAGTCATCAAGACAAAATCCTCAACTGGCAAGATCCTCTGCTGACAGGACCCCAGCATACCCGAAGACGCAGACTAAGCCGAATTATTCTAAGGCAAGGAAGTCAGCGTCAGCTGCCAGTGGAATCCGACAGCCAGCACCAGCTGTCCAGAGATTCCACGCCCAACCTTACAAGTATGCCAGTTGCCAGCATGCTTACAAGGGATCCAAATCTCAGCGGAATACTGAGAGAAGGATATTTCCCGATCGGAGGAACACCTATCGGAGGCCTGAGCCCAATCAAAATCTTTTCTCAAGGGCTGGGAAGGCTAATCATCGTGGTCCACAATTCCAGAGACCACCAAGGCAACACATGCGGTCGGAAAGAAATTTCCGACACCCTCAGAGAAAGAATACTTCCAGAGGAACCGCACACACAGCCACACCTTCCAAAAACAAATCCATGCATTATTTTAAAAGGAAGGGAAAGGCCACAAATGATGTCAGCAAGGGTAACACCGAGCTGAAGATTACTCAAGTCTGGATTCCAAAAGGAATGATCCAGAGATCTAACCCTGCAGGACCCGCTGATGATCGGGGACCTAAATAATTTCATTTTCTTGCAGGAACAGGATCATGCAACACAGCTTCAGAGATCGAGCGAGTGGATCATAGATAGTGGTTGCTCGGCTCATATGACTGGTGAGGAGTTCCTATTTTCTGAGCTCACCAAGGTCAGAGGACCTCCAGTTATTTTTGGTGATAACTCCAAGGGCAGAGTTATCAGCAAGGGTTGCATCGAGAAGGATGATGTCAGAATTGTGAATGTATCCCTTGTCACCAATCTGAAGCACAACCTCCTGAGCATCAGTCAGCTGTGCGACAATGGTTATACCATTGTGTTTGACAAATCAGGGTGCCAGATCAAGAATGAAGAGTCTGGCGAGACCAAGCTGAAAGGTGTCAGGAAAGGAGGTCTCTATGTTGTTGACTGGCAAAGCGGGAAGACTGATACATGCTTTGTAGCCACCAGTTCCATGGAAACTAACTGGCTGTGGCACAAAAGGTGTTGGTCCCGGTTTATCAGGGTATAACTTGGCAGCGGAAAATGTGTTAGTTCGTTTCTTGCACTCTGCTGGTTACTCAGCTGACTGGGACCTTGTCAGCTGGTAAGTCAACTGGCACTATGAGTACTCAGCTGACTGGCTGACTGGCTGGTCAGCTGGTAGCTCAACACTTAGAATATTTTAAGTCTAGTTTGCACAGTTATATCAGTTTTCAGATATACACCAGCACTTGAGTGCTGGGTTTCAAATCAGTATGAAAATGCAGAAAGCTGATAAAGACAAAAGGATTTTTATAGTGGTTCGATCAACTGATCTACGTCCACTCTCCAGTCGACTCACTGGAAATTCACTATAAGAGCAATCAGGTACAAAGTTCCTACGATCTATCTCCAGCTGGTAAATGCCCCGTCTACCAGTCCACTGGATCAACCGCTCCCGGTCCTTGTCCTTCTTCAGCTCTCGTCAGATGGATGGAGTGCGAGCACGTCACTTCAACCTCCTCCTCTGACTAGTTGGGTGTTGAGTTCTCCCAAGAACGTAGATCCTTTTGCGGGAAACTGCCCGTAATAACTCAAGAGCTGGCTGGCTCTAGAGCTGCTATGTTCTTCCTCAGAAAGAGAAAGAACACCAAGTGAGGTCTAAACTTACAAGCAGGAAGCTTGAAGTCTCGTGTTTGAAAGATATCAACACACGGAAAAGCTTTAAAGAAAGCCTCGAAAGATGCTTGCTTGCTTGCAATGAATGTTCGTTCTTTCGGTGGTTGGAGAGTATTGAATGCTCAAGATGCAAGTGTTCTAGTCAGCGTGGAAGCAAGCGTCTTAAATGTTGGTAGCTCCGACCTATTTATAGACGCAGGATCCCATTCAAATTTCTAGCCGTTTGGACACATCCGGAATGGGTCTCTGTCCTCGGATGTACTTCAGACGGCGGCAGGTAGGAATTTCAGGAAAACGCCATACCTGTGCCTGCTTTTTCTGACACAGACCTCTTTGTGTCAGAACGGCATTATTTCGTCAGTACGAGGAATCGCAACTGGTGTCTTGAACTGATAGACTTTAAGGTATCCTCCCTTAAAGTCATACTTTGTCAGTATATTCCTCAGACGAATCTTCCTTTTTGTCTCTAAGATACTGGGAGAGTGAATCTTGAATTCTGCTGGTAACATCCGACTGGTAGATCATTCTAGTGATCTTGTGCTGGCAGTCTCTGCTGGTGACTTAGCGCTTGCACAATCTTAGTCTACCAATATGTCTGGATGTTAACTCTTGGAATCTCCCATGACTGGTGGCTTCTCCGCTGGTGAATAGTGTCAGCCAGAACACATATTCTGCTGGTGAACAGTAGCCAGTCAATAGCTCTTGACTCCATGCTGATGAACAGTCTCAGCATGTGTCTTTGTCAGTCGCTTTTGCTGGTGAGACTTCTCTCAACTGGTAAGCACATCTCATGCTGGTGAACAGTAGCCAGCATGAGTCTTGATCAGCTACGACTTACAACTCAAAAGACCTAAACAGGACTTTACATTTGAGACTAGAGCTATTCTAGAGACGAACTGACGCTGGTTGGACTTAGGATTTGATCCACCAAAACACTTAAACACCAAATCAAAGATCTAAGCTATCAACTGGGGAAGGGAAACATTGATAATTTTCCCAACAA